>VJMY01000194.1:0-117670 GCA_009869795.1 Neelides sp. FZ-2019
AAAATAAATAAAAAAAATAAAGGGTTATAAAAAGGATTAAATAAAAGATTATATAAAATTTTTCAAAATCATATAATTTAAACGACCCGTACCTACATAAAAATAATGGTAAAACAGTCGAAAAATTACAAATATAATTATTTCATGTAATTTTGTCAACCAACGTTATATCGTTATTAATGGTACTCTAATATCTAAAAAGTCAATTTAAGTTTCAATTCAACTCTGCTTCATTTGAGGGTCTCATATATTTTGAGTATAATAGTTATACAACTGGGGCAAGAGGAATCTGTTTTCGGCAAAGAAACTCAGTTCTGAAAAGTCTGGTCTCCTCGCTTGCTTTGTCGCCTTCTCTGAGCTTCCTAACTTTGGCTGGTAACTCGGGTCATTACGTTTTTTCATATAATTGAAACAGCAATGGCGAAAGGCTCTTGATGAGCAAATGAGCGAACACTCCGTTCCACAAGCGTCGCATTGGAGCCCCTCGGAACTGAATTCCACTTTTCCATCAATCACGATCAAACTTGCTAAATATTAAAGACAATTATATATTAATTGTAATTCATCCACTTAAAAATATGAAAAACGAGCAAAAGGAGCAAAAGGAGAACTTTAAGTAAAGAGAAAAATATTTTAATAAAATGATTAAAATTAACTATTTTGAGCAGTTCGAAATAATCTAGAATTATTTGAAAATAAACTTTGTTCTGTATGATACATTAAATATTAAAATTTTTTAAGAAACGTGAGCCAGCTTACCAAGAAAAGTGAACAAAATAGCAGAAGTAAAAGAACCCTTCATTGTTTCTTTCCTAAAACAAAACCAACTTTGAAATATTAAATGCTACTGATCCTGTTGAAGGCTAAGGTGTAAGTGTCAATAAATATCTCCAGTTGCCCTTTTATACTCTCAAAGATTCATTGAAGGAAATGGAGAACTCATTGAGAAATATCAGAAGCTTCAAGTCGCCCACGTCCAAAATCTGGATCATGGAATGATTAATTCATTAACTTTCTTGAGCTTGTGTCTGATATATAAAAGGTTACTTTTTACTTATTTATAAGTGCTAGAAGTGCTTATAAAGAGCTCGATTCCAGGAAAAATATTTCAAATGAAAATTATGTTTTGAGGACGATCGGGGAAGTTGACCGGAGAATAAATCTCATCAAATTAAGAAGGATCATTCTGAAATTCACTCAATTCGTAGCTTTCAACTCAACCCAATTTCTCTGAGACCAGAGAGATCCTTCGTTGAGTAAAAAGTTCATGTTTGTATTTTTTGCCAGTGATGAGTTCGTTTCAAGTAATTTATTCCTAATAAATTGTATTACACATCATTGTGGGAAATATAATTATATTCTTATACATACTTATGCATATGATATTATGATATCTTGACATCAGCATGTAACGCGTATATGCGTAATAAAAAAGTCTCTTATTATTATTAATACGCATTTTCTCTTTGGCACTTTGAGCCAACGTGATAATTAAGATCGTTGATTTAATTAGAGAGTTCACATTAAAAAAGTTCGAACGGTAAAGTATTTTTGAGTGGTCAAGTTTAAAATAAACATTTTGCCTTCAGGGGCGCGACTTCTGTTAATGAAAAGGAAAACGCGAACTCACGTTATGATGACGAAGATGATAAAATAATGAGCAAGCGACGAAATGGAAACCGTGCAAATTCTATGTGCATTTTCCTTTCCCATACATTTGCCATAGGCTCTCCAGTTCCCTTTAAGCCCTAAGTTACTGAGTCGTGCAAAAATAAAATAACTATCTCCGAACATGATTCACAATGTATGTTATTTGATGAGTCTTGGGAGTGGATGATGGGTCTTGTGATCATAATGGAATCATTAGAGTAATTTGGCCGAGCTCCGGTGGTTTCCCCAAGTTCCAAGAAATCTTCAATGAACTTCAGTGAAGAAGGCGGCTGTGGAATAAAGCTTGGAAGGCGTGTATGGTGGGACGACAATGGGATGCGTGGCGGAATGGCGACTCTGATTGTACGGTGGAGATTAAAAGAGTCGAGTGGAGGACAGGCGGCTCATTAGACGCGCGTTACGAAAGAGGAAGGAGAATCAAAACTGACCTTTGTCGGTTGAACGACCAGGGCGGAAGAGACGGAGCTCCTTGCGGACTCATCGCATGTCCCAAACGCGTCTTGAACCAAGGAGGAAAGGATTGGACGTATAAATTCAATTGCTCCACGCCCTCAGCAATCATTTTACTCACCGACTCCATGCTGAGAACTCACAAGATGAAGTCTCAGGTAAACCATTATTTATTCACAAATTAAGCTAATTGTTTATCTAACCAAGTTAAGTTTTCGTTTAGTAATTTCATTTTGATAAATTTTGTTTTTTTACTCCACACTGATGATGAAGATCATTTCGCATCTGTGGATAATAATTTATAAATGTTGTAATTTTAAAATACTTTAATATTTTTTATTGATTTTATAATACTATTTTCATCATACATACTGCAGTATATATTTATGTTGTACTTTAGTGCTTATCGACATTTGAGTTAATTGTTTTTAAATGTTTTTCTCAAATGTAGTTACTCTTATCAATAATTTTGATACATGGAACGTTTGGAGCGAGCATTAAAAAGTCCGAAGATGAAGATTCTTCTGAAATCGCTTCGACCTTAGGTTTGCCCACCACCACCACAGAAGAAACAACCGACATTAAATTTGCATCCGGATCTGAAATTTCTCCTTCGATCCTCCCGCAACCCTCGCCCTCGCAAACCACACCGCAATTATCCTTAACGGCCGCTTCCGAGCTCTCCAACATTAAAAAGTTCCCCAATAGCATCCAAGACAAGTTGGGCACCGCGTCCACCATTGGATCTCCCTACGGCGGCGTCAACGGACTTGACGGGCTCAGTGTTTTCTCCCGTGGTAACTTGCACAACCAAGGCGGCTTGGGCCTCGGCGGGTTAAATCCCAATTTGTATGCTGGCAATGGCTACGGCGGGAATTTGCCTCATTTTAACCAAGTTGTCCAAGGGCTCACACCTGGCCATGGAGTTGGCCCAGGACTGTACAATGGCCATAATGGCGGAGGCGTGAATGGGAACTATCCCGTTGTTGTCCAACCTGGCGGCGGATTCCAAGGCGAGGAAGTTTCTGTGACGAAGGAAGCCGGCGTTTCTCCACTTGGCGGAGTCAAAGTCTCAAACTCGATCAATGTGAACAGCGTGGGGGTTTCAGGGCCTTATGTGGATTCACCTGGAAATCTCTACCATGGTTATCAGGGCCTTTCGCATCATCACAAAGCAGGAGGGCCAGTTGGGCAAAATTTTGGCCAAGTTGGAAATAACGTTCCTGTGCATCATCAAGGGCTTGGGAACAATTTGCACGCTCACGGACTCGGAGGTGTTGGAGGCCAAGGAATTCTCAATTCACCCTACGTTGGTGTTGGGCACGGGGTGGGCCAAGGAAACTTTTTGCATCCTCAACAGTACCAACATGGGCAAGGGAATTTTATTCCTCAGCAGCAACTCCAGCATGGATATCCTCATCCTGGGATTCAACAAGGCGGACACGGTAAAATTTTAAATGAAGCACCCTTTCTAAAGCTATTAATTTAACAATAAAATAATATTTTGTGTGGTTTATTCCCATATTTACCCCAATATTTAAGGTGTTGGGAATGGCGGGCTTGCACATGAACTTGGTCATGGCATCGGAGGTTTCGGACAAAATGGAATTAGCGGAGGAATTTACACAATGAATCCAAATCTCTACAATCAACTCCTCGACCCAATTTATTACCAAAAGTTTGCCCTGCAAAACCAGCATTTGAGCCCGCATCAAGGAAATATCCAAGGGTCTTATCTCCAGCAAAGATTTCCCGGTGCAAGCAGATCTCCATTTCAAAATCAATTCCTTCAACAACAGCAACAGCAGTACCATCCCCATGTTCATCATCCAGTCAATCCATTTTCAAATCCCTTCACATCCCCTTATGACCTTAGGACAACTGGAGCTAATAGGTTTTATACTGGGAAAAACCCATCAGGAGCCTTCAGAAATCATAAATTCGATAGCGAAAAAGAAGATTTCTAACTCATATGAATTGTACTCTTGCAACCTCAAACAACTACAAACTTAATAAATAAATAAAATTAATTTAATATTAAACTATTTACATGTGTGTATAAATATAATAATAAAGAAAACTTTGAAAACATGAATTTTTCCCTGATCCAATTGATTTTAATGATCAAAAGAGATGCCATAATTGAATGTGCTAGGAAATAATGTTAATGATTTATAATCACATTAGATCATTTATTTATTAATCAGGATTGACTCATCAACTCATCAAAGACCATAAAACCCAAATTATGATTAAAATGAACAATGTCTTTGTTTTAATATCCTTAATTCTTATATACAGATTAGTCCGCCTAAGGATATTTAACCCACCATGTTACAATTTTACAAGTAAGTATGTCTAAATTTTATACTCTTTTAGACGCTAATTCGAATTTGATATCCCTTGTCTAAAGAACTCATCAAATAGTACTGTTCTCTCGGATAAAGTACGTTGGCATTGGAAATCGATTTGTTTGTTACCAGGTATAATTAAACTAATTAAATAATATTATATTTAAATTCAAAAAAAACTTTCCCATGCACACTTAATGCTAAGTATTTTTTAGATTTTCCATATAATATTATTTAATTAGTTTAATTACACCTAGTAACAATCAAATCGATTCCCAGTGTCAACGTACTTTATCCGAGAGAACAGCACGTAGGAAATATGAAATGTATAAATATTTGATTGTTGAACTTATTGTAAGAAAAAGTAGTATTAGGATGCTAAGAAGTCATTTAAAAAAGCTATAAAGGGTTCTCAATAACAATGGAGGAAATTGGTAGTTTCCATTTTTGAATCACAATCGGTTCAACATTAAACTCAAAACAACTTGATTCATTTCTATTTACAATAATTACAATCTAATTAACTATTATAATTAGTCTATCAAATCCTATACCCTACAAACGAAACTGACTTCTTCTTATTACTTATTTATGTCCCAATTATTCCATACATGGAAATCACTTATTATAATTATGTACTTATCATATCATTTCTTATAATAGCTTCTGTACTTTTAGTAGAATTATTTAATATCAGTAATAAGTATTATAATTATGATTCAATTATAATATCTTTTAAATAATGTACGAAATTCACAGAGCACATCTCATGAGTATTCCATAAATCTTAGAAACCTACTTAATTAAAGCCTCAAAAACACAATCGTCGAAAGTAGCACTTATGATTTCACTTTTTATATCTCATAATATTTAGCATATTTTATAACATTGGAGGATCTGTTTCTTAAATTACACTATTTACTTATTATTATATTCCTAATTAAACATTAAATTGTATCATTTCTATATTAGACAATAATAAGAATCCTTATTTAGCTATGAATTAATATCTTAAATTAATATCTAACCTAACATCATTGACTTTGCTTCTCCCATTTAAAACCTTCGGTCAAGGCTATATTTTTGTTGAATTTCAAAATCGTGTTTCTGTATGATCGATTCTTTACAGTAGTTCGTTTTGGTAGCTTCTACAACTCGAAAGATTAATCATGTTAGAAGGTACAGATTTTTCCTTTCACAAAGTAGAGAAAAAAGTGGAATAGGTACGTAATCGAATTCATTGAATCCAGGTAGTTTTCTTTGAGCTCAAATGACTTCAAGCTCGAACGAGAACAATATATAAGTATAACATTTAGTTTTTAACCAATTCTTATACAAGGAAATGAGCTCTTGAAATAAATGCTGACGTGAATTGTCAGTTCAATTAAGCATCATACATTAGGGTATATGCAAATTCCTAATGGACATTACTTTTTTAAATGTCTTTTTGAAAGTAAAGATTTATCCCAACGAAGTTTACAGCTGTATTGCTCAAATCTCATCTTCCCGTACTTTAACAATTAGATTTACATGACTATTTAACACATTTTAGAATTATTTGTTGAAATGCGGAAATACACAAAAAGTGGTGGACGAGAAAAGCACCATATTAAATATCTAAATTAGATTTATATTAAATTAAATGTACCGCAATCAACAAAATAACAATTAATTATCACTAGTTGTAATATTATAAATATAATTTAAAATTCAAAATGAATTTGAGGCAATTGAATATTCATTCATTATTCTATTATTAGTAATTATTGAATAGGCCTAATTATTATTTTTTGGTCTAAAGCCATTATATATACAAATTTAACATATAATTCATAACAGAAAATTAATGACTGGCAGAAACAACCAAAATGCTGCTATATTTATATACATACTCACAATTTAATTTAATAATAACATCGAGAACAATGTTAACTACAATGAATTAAATGTAAAAAAATTAAAATTTATAAATAATTAAACTCAATGACACATAATTGATGGCAAAATTGAATTTACTTGCCAAAGATAATTAAATTAAGAGCAAGGAAGAACTTGAAATTCCAAGGATTTTGAAGATGGTTTCTAAGGCTCTCAATTAGTAACACCTTAAAATGATTATGTTTGACGTAATTAGAAGGTTAGTCGAATTAATTGGAATTTGATATACTTTAATTGGATAATTTTTATAATGTGAATCGGAAAAATTCACGGTGTAAAGAGCAAACACCAATTTGTGCTTTATAAATTGTAACAAAAAAGTGAAAATAATAAGATTTATTGAAGAGAAAAATCATAGGAATTTTAGTTGTTCAAAAACAATTTACTTTTAAACTCATATCATCGTTGTGTGTACTGTGAAGTAAACGTGAATTATATAAAAATTAATGGCCCAGATCAATTTCTAAATATTAGATAAATGAGTTTGGTCATAATATTCTAAATTAATTAAAATGGAGCAACACTTACGATTAGTTATGATAAATTCAATAATCTTTTATTGAAAATTCTGATTTCTGGTAAAGTTGATGTATTAAGTGTATAATACAAATTACAAATATGCTCTAATAGAACATAAAGAAAAACTCGATTAGCTAGTAGACATTAATGGGTCGACTTATTGTAATTACCTAAATATCCAATATTTTTACAATTAAGAATTATAATTGTAATTGAATGTATTTAATTAGCAATATTTATATCCAAAACCAATAGTTTCCTTACACGTTAAAAGTTATAGGACCGTTTGCCAACCAATAAAGTTTCTTTGTCTTTTATCAATTCAGATTTTCTTTCCACAATCTTCGGAGACGAAGGAGGAATAAGAAATTTTCAAAGTCGGATTGAATTCCCTTACAATTCTAATATTTTACCTTTTTGATTTTTTTGAGTAATATTGGTGTCAATTAGTAGAATGGGGTATTTTATTTAGGCAGTGTTGTCTGATTGGCTCTTCTTGAAGATTTGCTGGAGCTTCTGTTGGGCCTTGGAAACGATTTTCTGAGCTGAGGACTCGCTGGCCAGCTTGGAAAAGTCAACAGCTCGGGTTTTGAGAGGAAGATGGAGAGCGAGCGGGTCGCGGAGGCGCCGAAGGTCATTTTCAATCCCAGCAATTTCGTCCTTCACCTTATTATACCGTTCCACGTCAAGGCCGATCTTTCGTGCGTTCTTATGGAAGGCTATCAGATACTGCCTGTCTCGCACTTCCGGTAGCAAGTACTCCTATGACACACAAAATAATTTTAATTCTCCTCCTTTTTGCTAATAAATCCTCTAATTATTACATGGTATAATAGTACTTATATTGGATTTTATGTAATATAAATATTCTTGCTTTACAGAATATTGTTATATTGAATGTTTACTTGTTTTGTAAGGACGAAATAAGCATAGGCGAGCATGGCAGTTCCATAAGTGACAAAGTAAGTAACAGGTTCCATAATGTCCCATGAGTATTCCCACCAAGTGAGACGAGCAAGGATTCCAAATTGGACCGACATGAGGCCAAGGCCGATCCAGGTCAGGTAGTTCGTTCGCTTGACCGAAAGTTGAGCCAAAGTTGCTTTTTTCTCCTCCATGGGGGTCAACTCGTGTTGGAGACGTTCCAGCTGACTGACCAAGTCCCGCTCGATCTTCAACTGGTGTTCGTCCACATTCAGGGCAGCGTACAACTGCCCAACTAAATTACGAACCGATGACAAACGTTCAACGTCCTCCTGAAATACAAATCACTAAATGTTATCAAATCTCAACAACGTCTTCTCAACTTGGTCACTTGGTCTTTTATTCAAATTGCAAGTAACTGGGAAGCTCATTAGGAAAATAACTATAAGAATCTTATTCTCATCTAATGTGTTTTTAAATTTTTCAAGTTCATGATGACAAAGAATGTGGTCAAGTGCTTTGAAGCATATAATTCCCGAAATGGTAATTTAGCATCAAGGGCTTCATTCAGAGTATTGTATTTATATTTTTATGTATAAATTGATGGTTTTGTAATGGAAGAATGGAATAAGATGAGATTTATAGAGCAAGAGGATTTACATCAGAAGGCTTCTCTTGTGCCGGTGTCTTGACTCTGTAGACTTGGTCGTTGATAATTAGATCAAAGTCGTGTTCCATGAGCATCTCAATTGTGTTAGAAGCTGCTATTCTCACACCATCTGAAAAAACCAAAAAACACATTAGATTTTCATTGAAAAAATTGACTAGCTTCATTTTTACTCCATATTTCATTTACATTGAAAATCTGTTGGATTTATTTATATAAATCTATTTAATAAAATAAATTTTTTTAGATCAAGTGAATTTTCAATGATTTGTTTCTTCAATTGTTTTAATTCAAAACTTTTGCTCACATTTAGATATTTTAACAAGGTTAAAAATGTAAGTTGTCAAGTCTTGTCATCATAAAACTTCATGAACAAAGAACTAATTTATATGTAATTTTCCCGTATTATTAATTTTAATTGTTCATTCTTTTTTATACAAATATAATAAAACTATTGTTGAGAAAAGAGAAGGAAATGCCGACAGACGATAGAAAAGCTTGAAAGATCGCATTGACGGTGTAATAAAATATAATAATAGTTTATGGTGATTCTTTCCTTGTAAATCCCATGTTGTAAATAGTTTCCAACTTTCATATTAGACCATATTAAAAGTACGATATTCAGAAATTCAGATATTTTGAATACTCAGCTTTATACTTTTATCTGAGATACATGGGTTAATCCACTTGTCTGCTCTTACTATGTGGAGTATTAACATTTATGGACGGGTAAAAAATTTTGAAAGTGATTTTCCTCTCGTGTTGACTTCACTAGCATAAGGAGCTGGAGTCATAATTTAAAATTTTGTGAAAGTAGTGGAAAGTGCTTGGATGGAATATAAGGGAATGTGATAATAAGGGCCGAGGAGACAATGACAAGTGCTTCATAATTCTAACCTGCCACAACTCAAAATCCTTCATTCACGCCACTTGGAAATCTTCAGCTTCATCCTCAGATAACTCAGATTCCTCTCTTTATCATTGTAATTTCTCAATTAGTCTCGCTTGATCACCTTATGTCGTGTGTTAAATAACATCTTTTATTCAAAAATCCCTTCCTCAATTTCTCCTCTTCGATAAATCAAAGAAATGCATTTTTGTGAATGGAACAGAAGGTGGAGAAATAAAAATGAAAAATTGTCAATTAAATAAAAGTTCTCACATTTCGTACATTCTTAGGCAATGTCCATTACCTATGTTTCTTTTTGAGATGTAGGATTTAAAAGATTTGAGATTATTTTTTATATAAGTTTTGCATTTCATTTTTAATATACAGTTAAAGTGGTAGTTGAATCTTAATAATCATCAAAAACCATGAATTTAAACTGTGTTAAATATTTAAAAGAATATTTAAAAAAAACAAATAGAGAAATTTCATTATTCTTTTATTCTTTACTAGATGAAATCATCATCAATGTCGAAATTATTATAAAGGCTATAAAAATACGGAGAGATTGAGAGATTCATTCTGGAAATAACTTATCTTTAAATCTAATCAGGGAAGGATCAAAGTCAAGATCAACTTTCACTCTTTGTTGTTTTACCCTTTTGTTCAGTCAAATTGTGCAATTCTTTACAGATCCATCCATTTTTAGCTTTCAAAATTTAACTAAAACCTCCTGTATTCACAACACAGTTTCCTCTATTTTGCTAAAATGTTAAAAAATAATAAACAGGAAGCAAACATCATAGGAATACAGTTAGGTAGTCATTTAGTTAAATGTATTTTTGTGAATACAATCATTTTGTTTTAAATAAGAATAGAACCTTACAAATGTATAGGTTGAACTTGAATTCACCTTTCCTATTTGTACCTCAACACAATTCGTACACATGTTCTCTAACGTTCAATTTGAAGTCAACAAAAGTTCCTAACCCAATTTATCGAATTGGGGTAAAAGGTTGAATTGAAAAAAGAAGGAATGAAATATTTATTGTTCAAATAAATCAATATAAAGGAAACTCAATACATTGAACACAAACATATGCTCAGTACAAAAACGGGAGAATACACGGAAAGAATAAAATATTACCTGTGGAGACGACAGCAGCCCTGTCGATCCCTTTATCTTCATCTTTAAGCATTAGGAGAAGATCTCCAACTGTGTTTGTAAGGGGTTTTAGGATGAACCGACAACTCTCTCGCCGAGAAGGTAGAGGAACTGTCATTTGTGGAAGGCCTCGGAAATAGATCACCTCGACCCCAACACCTGCAATTAATACAAATTTACTTTTTCCTGTTCAACCTCTCACTTTTACTACTCATTTCCTTACATTGACTTGAAAAGTGTGCGCTTTTCTTAAAATACCAATTTATTTGTGCAATTTATTATTTGTACGGATGCAATGATAGTGCGTGTTTGGTTAGCGTGTTGTTTATGTATGAAGAATGAAGATGTGCAAATCCTCGTTTTATTATTCTTATAAGGCAATATAGGATGTAATTATGAGATGAAAAATGCATTATAGCCAAATGTAGGTATTTGACCACTTTTTGATTCAAAATGCCTTTCTCAAGATTTTACGCCCAATTGCTAAGTAAGAGCGTTTAGCACTTTGAGCAAAATGGGTCTTTGAGTAAGATGCGTATTAGTTTCTAAATGGGAAATTGATGTGTGTACGTGGTGGGGTATTCTTGACTCCTTCGTGGTATTTGTAAATAAAAGATAGGAATTAGTTGAAAGATGTTCTGGGTGCGTGTGTGAGACCATTTGGGGAATTGGTGGAAGGAGCGATTGGGCGAGGAAGCAATTGGGTATTAGGGAGTTAACCTCATGATGCTTTCGCCTATCAATCACTTGGCCCAAGACATGTTCATGGGATTTGTTGGTTGGACCAGCCGTTGGCTTCGAGACATTTTTCCCAAAAACAAGTGTGGAGAAAGAAAGGCCTATTATTACTCAACTATGGCCATTCTACCCGAGTGACCCAAACGGCTTCTCCTCGCCATTTCCAAATCATCTCAAGTGTTTTTTCTCATAGCCATCCATCTATGTATATATATGGAAATGGAATCCATATAAGAATCACACGGTCAGGATACTTATTTATGAGGTTGATGGGAGAAAATGAAAATCACGCCTTCCACACATCCATTACTATTATTTATAAACAACTTTCATTTGAGAAATGAGCTGAGGATGAACTCTCCAAAACCTTGAACCGCATTGAAGGAATTGAAGCACTAAGGGCTCCATTCCGCCGGGGAAAAGAATCTCCCATTATTTCTAAGGACCCCAAAGCGGACGACGAACCCCTCACACTTTCTTCTCCCTAGTCCCGTTAGCTTCGCTATTCCCTTACACACTATTGCGTCGTCAAACATCAAAATATCCTCAGGCGAATTCTATTATACTTTTCCATTTCTCATTCTTCACCCTTTACCATTACACACGTACGCATACACTCAAAGTCCAATGCACAAATAATACCTGAGTCAAGAAGAAACTCTCGCCGTTTTCTGCCCATGTCATTGTTTTACAAAATCCACATTGTTAGATGAATTTTAAATTTGGATCTGTAATTGTGAATAGTTTGTTTGTCCCGTCATGCATTATGATACACATTGTTCTATTTGGAATGCTTGAGCTTGAGGCTGTGCAAAATACAGGGAGCTCGTTTAAAATGATACCCAAATGTAATGCTAAAGTATAGGAGATAGTCGAGAGAGTCACCGCTTTATTTTTTTAAATAAAAATTGGAAGTCAAGAAGTATATTGCAAAAAGGGCTTAAATGTTAGGGAATAAGGATTTGGATTCTTTTTCGCAAGTTTTCCCATTCTCAATTAAAAATGGTTCATTATTATTAGTTAATTAATAAAGTTATATAAGGAATGTGAGTAATAAATAAACGATTAGAGGAATCATACGGTTTACATCAAAATAATTTGAAAAATGCAGTTAAAGAGACAAATTGATAAGTTTAACGAGACTGTTAGCGACAAAAGAACCAGAAAGAGGCACGTCCTAACTGAAGTCAAATTGTCGGATATTGGGAGAAAAATGGTAAATAATAAATTACAAATTTATAATCTGTGAATTGGGTTGATTGTCATTGCTGTCCCAATATGGTAAAACTCGTGACAAAGAATCTAAATCCTCATTGCCTCTCATTTAAGCGTCTTTTGCACTATAATTCTTAAGTTTTAAATTTTATTTAAAAAATAAAACGACGACTCTCTCCTATTTTTTTAACATTACACCTGGGTATCATTTTATAACGAGCACCCTGCATATATAGTAGCATTGGACAAAGTGGAGGAATGAGTGGAAGTGATCTTGCTAATTTCTAAAGTCATTACAAGTCAAATCTACTCTGTTTTCATCGTGCCGACATAAGAATGGAAAATGGAAATGCGTGGATTTAGACGACGGAATGGCAAATGAGCGCCGCGCCCATTTGGCTATTGTTAACAAGAAGTATAAAGGGATGGACTGCAGGGGTTGATGTTAAGCTTCGACTCCATGTCACATCACGGGATGATTAAGTTAATAAATCCTCGTCGAATGCCGTCGATCCCTTCGAGACTCTTCACCTTATCTATTAGCCTATTAGGTTGTGTGTGTGAGGAAAGTGCAGTATAAATATCCGGCGTTTCCAGGTCAGTTGGTCAACTCGCCCTCATTAGCTCTCGGTTTCACCCTTGAATTCCCACGCGAAAGACGCCGCCGTCCTTTTCCATTTCTTCTCCTCATCATCCCCAATGACAGTTTTATATCTCTTTTATGTCTCATCCCTCCACCGGAGGTTTTTTTACGTATTCTATAAGAATAATTTGTATATCATGCACACAGACGTGATTTGCACGATTTGCTCATGCTAGCTAAGCCTAAATTAATGCATGGCTGGTCCCATTATACTTCATGTATCATCGACATTAGGAATGAATTTGTAATTCACGCAATTCAAGGAACTTGTAACATTATTCGCCTAGCTTTCAACTCGGCTTTTTGAAGGAAAAACCCTTTTTGAATATTGGGCTAACCAAACAAGTGAGCAAAACAAGGACATAATTAAATTGGCAAATGCAAAAGAGAATTCCGGAGGATAACGGCCTGGATGCAAGTCTGTGTTTTAAAGCATAGCAAGAACAGGGTTCAAGCTTTGAATAATGATAAAAGGAAACAAAGGGTTAAATTGAGTTAATCAAATGAATGAAGAAGAATGGGAAAAATCGGACTCAGCTCCTTCATGAACTTCCAGGGCAAATCAGCGTGGAGTGTAAGACAGAGAGTGGGAAATAGGTGTAATTGTGAGATGTAAGGAAATGACTTCCTTCCGTCGATTCGAATGGCTTAAACAATATAATCTACGGAGCATTATAGTTCAGAGCCGTCCAGATTTATCACATCATAATCGGGAAAAGAACAAGGTCTAGCTCCGATATAATTCATAATTCATAGCTCATACCGAGTGGAGTTCTTTAATCTCAAGCATAGCATATAAAATATAGACCATTGTATAAAAGTTCACTCAAACTTAACTCTCCTAACCCAAGAGAGACGTACAAAAGTGTTCAAAAGTGTGCAAAGTGTATAAAGTGCACAATGTATAGATATGCCATAGATATAGATATGGTACGTAGTGTAAAGTGTTGAAGGTATAAAGGGCATAAAGTATCAAACGGGGGAGGATTTCGCAGGATGGAAGCCGACAGAGGCCCTTAAATTTCTTTTGCCGCTACTGCCAACCTCAATGAAATGGAACAACCTCCTTTGCTCGGCCTTAGGCCCCTTTCAACTCAACTTCCATTACAAGCGAGCCATCTTGGTAAAGACTGAAGCTGATCTTTATTTATGATTTCCTCTATTGTTCTTGAGCCTACTTTTTAGATAGTGAATTAATACGAGCAATAAATAACTTCCTCTCCGCCTTCCAGACACTTTTCCGCCATTTGAACCCTTTAGGCTCCTGAACTCCTCATTTGAGCTCCTGGGCAAGCTGCGCCGCAGTGATGGATCTCAATATTCCAATCAAACAAATTATCACAAGACATCTTGAAAGACATTGAGCAAAAAATACTTCGTATTTAAATCGTGAGAGAAAATGAAATGGAAATGAAAAATGTTTAATAAACCTATTATACTTCGCTTTGATGGCAAAACTATTCGAGAACTACTAAATGCATATAAAAGCTCGTTATAAAGATAAAAAAGTTAAAATAAAAAAGAGGAAGTAATTCGCGAAACCGAAAGTGTGAAAATCCCTCCTTACCATATTACTTTATTAAACGAGGGAATAATAATTTATATGAATCGAACATAAAACTTTCGACAATAGGCTTAATTGCCGATGGAGCTCTGTGTATCTTTGAATTCACCAGGATTTTCCAAGCTCAACAAAGAAATATGAGTGGAGGCCATTAGTGAGACTTAATAAACTTTTATTTTAATATCGACTTTTTACTCCCTTATTCGTGCATCCTACTTTTCCTCTCGGCCACATTGCTCTTAACATCAACTTGATGCGAGTCTTGTATAGGAAATAATAAGCAAAACCTTCGTTGGAAGCATTTTACGATAAGGAGAATTTGCAAGACTTTTCCTTTCTTTCTCAAACAGTGGTAGCTCTCTGCCTAATTTAATTCCATTATATTAATTTTTATCTTTCTTCCTCCAATCTCCGGTTTCATCTTGGAAGAGCACAAGTTGATATCATCTTCTCACATCTCTTTAACATCCATAAAATTCCCTACAATGAAATTCCGCATAAGGCGGTTGACCTAAATATATGGCATATTAATACAGTAGAACATGTAGACTTTGTCCCTAACTCGAGTTGAATTCTTCTCATAAATCTACTGTCAGATCCCAAAACCCTCCTTTTGCTCCATCACATTAAAATTTTTAAAAGGGGAATTCGCTTAATCTAAAGTATCCAGGAAAACTAAGTTTTTCATAAAATATAAACTGCAGGTGAGCTGTCACTGTCACTAATCCTCCTGGATATTACTAAGAATTGTAAAATACCTTTAGGATTTTCATATAAAATACTTTACCAAGCATAAAATGCTACTAATATTTAGTTATAAAATCCATATATATATATATATATGAAATCCATAACGTTAGAATTTTCTACATAAAAGTAGTGAGTAGTGTAATATTTAGACATAAGATTTTCGTAAAGGGTTTTTGATTTCGTTCCTTATTTAATTAAATAATTAAACGAGACTCAAACTTTGAATTATTCGCCATGTTTGAGAATTAAACATAAATAATAATGTGCCTAATTTAGTTTGAATATTAGAAACATAATTTTCTACAATGTCACTTAAAGGATCGTGAGCTCAGTTTGAATTCGCAAATTAATTTCCTCTGGTTTGGCTCAAGTTTCACATTTTCATTTAGTTAGTTGGGCCATAATGTATGAATTTCCCTTTTGAGAGATGTAAACAAAAGGTGGTGAAATGGCGTGTGGATTTACAAGAGAATGATGACAACCGTTGTAAGAAAAGGAGATGGCGAGGATTTCTATCATGACAGCCAGCCTGACTGTGGTCCGACTCCAAGTAGAGAAGTAATGCGGAAAACCGAGGGCGGATTTTCACATTTCCAACAAACATTGTTGTGGCGGCACATTGTTGTGGGGAGAAGAAAGAGTTTCTGCCTTGGCCACGCTCGCTGCTCACCCATGCATCCACAGAGTCATCCATCTCTGCACTTGAATCCACCAAAGGGAGCTCGCACACACTCGTCGAGGCCCTGAGAATTTATCTTGCTAGCCAAGCGAGAAGGGACAATCGTCTTTGCACCCGCTCAACAAAGGCCATTTACTATAACACAATTCCGGATGCAAATGAGAAGCTCATGAAGTTCAATAACTTCACATTTGTCTCTTTCGAGAAAACGGCTTGACAAACCCTAATTACTATGTAAGTATAATCTCCATGCACATTTCAAACTCTGTAATTCTTCCCATTGTCTCTCCCTTTATATAACAACTGGACTCGAGTTGAATAAAAAAAGAACAAAGAACCCAAATAAGAAACTGCACATTAAAACCTCCATATTTACAATTGCCATGCATAAACAGTAGAACATTTCAAAACCGCCAAGAAACTCGTCGGGTCTTGCAGCTCAATAAACATAAAAGTACAAATTATAAAAGCATAATAACATGTGAGGATGAATGGGAAAGGAAAATTAAAATCCATAATCTTCTTATGTGCATTTGGACTCGTCTCTCGTGCAGAGTGCCTTGAATAGGAAAGCAATAGGATTTTTTATTTAAAAAGGATTTCTGGTGAAAGATAACCGATGGTGAGGGTTGTAGGTGTTCAGTGTAGAAAAAGCACAGGTGGGGAGCAGAGAGCATTAAATATTTTTAATCTCCCTCGAGGGAGATGAAGGAGTCTTGAAGTAGGGTCTAATCGAGTCGAGTTGAAGTAAGTGGCTGTAAAATGGAGGACGGTCGAGTCCCTGAGAAACTTCACTACTGCCCCACTTCATTTTATGAAAAGAATATGAGATGAGACACATGTGAAGGAATTGTAATAATAATAATATAAACTTCCTTCCTCTTCCTATCCTTCACCTTATAATGTAGCATATCCTTCCTTCTTTTACCTTGCCCACTAACTTTAAGTATGGTATAGCCCAACTCACCTCGAATGGTACTCCAGGTTAGAAAAGGACAAGTTTGGAATCCTCAATTAATCCTCCCTTCTTTCAACTCTCTTTCCAAGAAATCCATTCTTGTATCCATCAGTCCCAATACCCACACGTGCAGGAGGAAAACCCTTTTTTAAATATATGTCACTCCGCCAAAGAGCAACCTAACCCTTGAATTCATTCCTCAAATATGACCTCTTCTACCAAACACTAAGCATTAAAGTTTTACATACACAGGCCAGAATTGCCACTTTTACGTCGCTTCTCTTCCAAACTCGTTCTTTATTATAGTTGATGTCCTCTGAGCAAGGCAGGAAGATCCTCAAACACGCGCTCTTTCCATCAGCATTAAGTTAAGTAAATAACTTCCATGCAAGAAATAACTCTGTCGAGTTGAATTCCTCAAACCATGAGCAACTCTATTAATTTAATCTCACTTGTATCATGCAACCAATTAAGAATCATATTAAATAAAATATTTTTGTCCTGGAAAATGACTTTTATCTTGCTAAGAAATAAATTGAACAAGTAGAGAACCTTTCTAGCAAATTAAACACTTTCATATCTTACTCCAATAGTCAATTTTCAGGAAAGGTAGATAAAAATGGATAAAGGTAAAAACACATACGTCTCGGAAAGGTGAGTGGATTTAGAATTATTGAGAAAAGAAATTGGTGAGAAGAAGGCTCAAAAATTATTTTTTTTTACTAACTAATAGCATATTCATATTAATAAGCCGTCGACCTGTCAAAAGGATGAGTAATGTTAATGAACAAGAATCCTCAATTTGAAATGCAATTCTTAATATTTTAACGAACTTTTGATAATTATAATGTGGTTTTCAAGTTTTTTAAGGAGGAGTAAATAGTATAAACACTCTTAAATTTACATACCCCGTATTTAAGTGGAAAAGGGATGTGCGAGTTTATGTAAATATTTATGATAATCGTGAAACTCGACTACCTTATCGTTAATCGTTGAGGAATGTCAACCTAATAGTAGTATAACGACGTACAATAAGGTAAAAAATGTTGTGGATCAACTCGGAGAAAATACAAGAAGCCCTCGCATGGCGCTTATACTCATTATTAATTTGATCTGGCCTTGGATGCCTCATCGGAGACGTGACGTGAAGATGTTTTTTCATCCAAGATATACCAAAGTATAATAAGCTCCAACGGCTGATTCAGCCTTTTCCTCAAAACTGTTCTATGATTCTATTTCAAACGATTCGTCTTCATCTCTTCACAAAGATGAAAAAAATATATGCTCGTAAACACTAAGCTCATATTCAGACATACTTTTATGTTTGGATAAATTAAATATTTGTTGAAATGTCCTTATATAAAATATATGCTTTTTATTTATAAGTTTAATGTTTTTTTTATATCTTTCGAGACTTCTCAAAATCCGTAAGGCCATAAGCCTTCTTGACAATCATTCTAAGTAATATTCTTTATTATATTCCACTGACGTAAATACATAAAAGATTTGAAACTCCCATTAATTCTTTTTTATCTTAAACATATGTAAAATGTATGTAAAATGTATGTAAAATACTAGTACAATATTTTGAAAACTTAATGGAGCTTCATTTTATATAAATTTTTTAAATTGTTCTCATTTAGTAATCTATGTCATTAAAAAATCTATTTAGCTATACTCTTATTTAAACAACAATACGTTGAACTCAGCATTGTGTTTCACATTATTTATTTAGCTTCAATTTTTATACAAGTAATGCATATAGCATTTCTCACAAGACTCATCTCTCTCGTATTCCTAAGATTCTTAAATTTCTTTGAGCTTTTCAAAGAAAACTAATAGAAAATGTATGTGATATAGTCAAGGGTGCTGACAGTTTCCACTGGCTTTTGTTGGTGAGCGGGGAAGTGAGATAGATCGCCCGATTCAAAAAGATTAGACATTCCAGAAGATGGTTCGGGGGATCATTGAAATAAATAAAATCCCATTTCCAAAGGTTTCGAGGATCGAGCGCCAAGGATGGTTATTATCTTGAAATGTGTGTTATAAGGCTTGGTCCTCCGCTTTCAACCATAAAGAGATTGGGGTGTTTGAAGGCGGCCAGGTGGGCCTTTCCCTATAACTTTTCCTCCTTTGCAACCCTCGAGTTCTCTCCTGCCTCAATCTCACTCACCAGCCACGAACCGCTCCACTCGCATCTCATTCATCCTTCTCACAAACACTTGACACATTCTCATTCTCTTCCTTTGAATATTAACACACTCGGCTCCCAGAGTCAAGATCCTGTCAAAAAACGCCCAGTCATCCAAAGCCCAGTGAAACTTCGGTTTGTGAGTGACTCATTCCAATAATCATCCTTCAATCTTCACACAACTTTCAAAAGGTAAGAATATTTAATTATTCACTCCACTACATAGGAAATTCTTCTACAAAAAGTCATAACAAGTTGGCTTGTTATAAAAGTGAATCATGTAAAGTTATTGGTTCTTAAAGTTCTTTACAACTTTCCAAACAGTTAAAATTATTTTAAAAAGAACTGTCATTTTTTAATGAGAAAAAATTTAATATTCAGTATTTGAAATGTTATTCAGTAGATATGTTAGTACTAATAAATACCTTATATTAGCTTATACAAGGTAGCTTATATTAGGTATTAAAATGAATATTTTCCATATAAAGGCACATTATTGCAAAGTAGTATTTATAACTTGAAATGAGCGAGTTAATTAGAGCTAATCCTGGAGATGTGAGGCAATGGAGGAAGTTCTTAAAAGGGCACAAATAAGATAGGAGGAATTCCTGAGGTGGAGTTCTATATGTAAGTGAGATTTGGGCCTGGTGTCTCATTAGACTGATGTGGGGGAGATTGAGGAATGTGGAGTAATGTGAAGGTAGATGAGAATCGCGGACTTTGATGTAAATAGAGGAGAGCAGAGAGATCTTTGTCGGCCAAGTCGCTGCACTCTTACATAAATCGCGGCCTGCATCTCGTCAAAGTTTCAAATTATGGGTTTGGCCGGCTCCAGTAAATCAACTAGTCCTAATTAGCCCATTAATAACCAATTTACCTCCGGCGTCTTATCAACCTACTTCATACAAATCACACCCTCTTGCCTCATCCAACTCTCGGATCAATACACTCACATAATTCCACGAAAACAAACGTGAATGTAGCACAAATAAAATTAATTTCTCAAATGGAAACAATGAATCCAACATCGTGAGTCGCTCAATAAATGCAAGATAATCATAACAAGGGAAATTTGAAATCTAAAATCATTAAAACTTTTGGAAATTCTTAATTGTTGCAAGTAACTTGCTAAGTTTATAGAAAGATTAAACACAATTATTGTTCTATGCAACGGAAGAGAAAATTTTTTGTGTCAAGAAGACGCAGAGTTTTTTTTAAAAACTTCTTCTACAGTTACCCTACAAATATATCAGTTGCTCCTCCAGGGGAATCTTTTTCTTTAGTTATCCCTTAATTCGTATTTACCCAAGTCTCGACAAACACACATGTTATAAATGATCGGGATGTTTAAATGCCGGAGTAGCTTTCTAACTAAATAAAACCCAAACTTCAAACTTGCATGAAAACAAACATGCATTCTACCTTTTAATTCTTAATGTAAACATCCAACAGAAGTTTTAAATAGAGTGCCATGCAAGTCCACTTGGATATGGAAACTTTCCTTTTCTTTCCTCTAAATTATGGATCCAACATTCATGTGAAGAACGGACTTTAATTACAAAAAACGTGGAAGGAAGGGGGAACATTTGGAAGATATTAATTACAATATCTACAACTGCATTTCCGTTTTTCATTCTCGAATGGAAAATCCAATTCAGGTTAACGTTATACTCACCTGGCGATATACTCACTCACTATTATTACTATTATAATAGCTACTTATAATGCATTGGTAAAGATATACCTTATGGCTTTATCATTAGGTTTTCCGTACCAAGAGGTTAGAGGGAATTGAGCTCTATGGGATTTGAATCATGACTTAAAAAACCATATGGCGAATGAGAAGGAAACACGAGGGTAGGAAACCAGAATAGACAAAAAAAAGTATATATGAGATAAATGGGTATTTGTAGAGCATTAACTTATGTCATATCACCTCACCTGATACTAAAAACAAAGCGAGGACTCGTGCTCTCTTGTTGGGAGTAACAGGATGTCCAAAAATTCGCCCATCTGCTCGTCCCCATATACACAATTCATGATTGAGATTGAGGGAAATGGTACGCGTTCTATGGAACATTTCCATCAAAGACCATTTGCCGTATAGGCAAAACCAACAAATGGATTAAGGCTGACTGAGGTAAAAACATTATTTTAGGGTTGAAGTATAGCCGATTGAACGACCTGCCACTGCCACAAGCATACTTATGTCTATGCGTGCTTCAAATTTCGATGGAAAATCATAGAATTCAAATCATGCATTTGAGCCTGGAAGAACAAAAAGCAAAAGAGCATCCGGGAAACAAGGTTCATGAATCATGGGATTCACCATTTGAGTCAAAATCTGAGCACAATTAATAATAATAAGCTATAAAATTATTCGTATATCAATATGGTCAAAAAGCTTCATGATATAATATATATAAAAGCTTCATGATATAATATATATGAAATATACTTCTTTTCATCTCCTATATTTGAATGAATAAAGTATGATTTTTGTTCAAAAACATAAACATAGTTGATTTATTGTTTGTGGCTGATCTTTATGACCATCAGAAAATAAAACTCATTGCCGGTTTAAATATCCACCATGAACTAGAAAATTTAAATATTAGTTGAATTTAACAATGAGTCAGTAAAATATTAAAAACTCGGTCTAGACCCCTTTTAACATGTCTAATGAATTTTATGGAGTGATTTTGCGTTTTTATCGACAGTAAATAAGAAATATACAAGAAAATGCATTTGAATAGTATAAGGAAAGGTTTAGTGATGCGAATTGAGTCAAGTTTACCATAAAACTCAAGCATAAGGATTTAAAGAGCATTTACGGGTTTATGGAACAGCTAAGTCCCAATCACACGTGCAAACCATTCAAAACTCCAAATTGAGTTCCAAATCATGAACAATTGATCTCAACTATTTTAGGTTAAATTCCTTCATAAAGGGTCTAGAATGGTGTGAGATTTGATAAATTGCGGAAATGAGATTGAGGAATATTGATATCTCTTCTCCTCTATATTTCTCGTTCAATCAGGAGAGACTGAGTTATTCATTAGCATATTTGAACTCTCAAATTGCAAATAGAGTTTGGAAATCAAGGCTCATAACTTCCGTGCTTTGGAAAATAGGTAAAATATCTCAAATGCATATCCTGTTACTAATTTCCATCAGAGTCCATCCACCCGATTGAATAAACAAATATTTCCATTTGATCTATAATAACACTAATAGGAATATTTATGACTCTTTTGAGCTTATTGCTTATTCGGCCAGATATTTAAACTCAAATTGCATCAATAGAATTCCATCATTCGGCATGTGCGAATGAATGGACTGAATTGTTAAAATTGTCATCGATGGGAATTGTATTTGTTTGCAAATTGAAAGCCAGTTTATTCATTTCAATCCGCTTACCCCATGTTTTGTCTCGCATCAATTGGAACGAGACGTGAATTGTTGATTACACCTAAATTCTTCATGTCCTCAAGCTCCTAGAGAGTTTAAATCATTGATATGAAGTCATTAAACTATTTACGTAAACTTGTATAGCGCTACGACTCCAACAGCGGTTTGGATCGGTGGAGAATTATATGAATTCTGTGTTTACTCTGAGGAAACGGATTGAAACAAAAAGAGAGTTTTAGTGGTGAGTCCTTGGGCTGAGGCTTGGATCCGTTTCTAATTACATATCCCACCACCTTATGAAAGTCATGTAATGAAAAGGAAAAGCTCATATATCTGATATATATTAAAAAAGTATTATATACGAATTTGGCATCTCTTGTTGGCGAATACATAATATGGGACATGAAGAATATTTAGGAGCTCACTGGGCGGAAATTGCAGAAATTAATGAGATATAAAAATAGTTGTGAAAGGAGAAGTTTTCTGCAAATAATAAGGACATTTATGAAGAGTGAAAAGAGGCATTGAAGCAGAGAATGGAGTGTACGAGGCTCAATATTACGCAATGGTTCTCACATGTATTGAATCCCAATTTTTCCCTTCATCATCTCCTTAATTATCATCCTCTTATAAATCTTTTCAAGTCATCAATACAATGCCAAAATTATTTATCCATTCAATTAGACAATTTCAACAAGCACTTAAACTACATCATAACTTGCAAGAGCTCATATATTATGAAATGATTTTCAAGATAAGAAGCTTATTATTTCTAATGGATTCAAAATTAAAGATATTGAATTACAATATGAAATAATAATTTTCCTAATATTTCATGACCCTGGTATTTCATGACCCTGCGAAGTATATTCATATCTAGAAACTTCTACAAATCATGTGAATATGATATTTAAAAAGAACATTATTTTTATAAGATCATAAGTATAGTAATTCAACACATACATAATAATATCTCTATAATGCTTATTTAAGGTTCTGAAGGGTTCAAGTATTCTTATAAATGGACACTTAAATGTTCATGAAATAAACACGCCATGTTGCTTCCACTCGTACATGCAGGAGAATGTTTTATTCAATGATGTTCAAATCATGAAACAAAAATTAAGATTATGGGTTCTTGAGTATAGGGAGACAAGATAATGCATAAGTTCCCATTGTATTTTTTCAACTCTCTCATTATTCGTGAAATCCGTATCATTAATTTTGAGATTTTCATGATAAAGTAGATGAGATCCGAATGGAGGATAAAGTGAATAATATTTAATTATGATTGTAAGTATCATTACTCACTCCTAATGTGAATAATATATGATGATTGTGCATGGTTATTTTAAATATCCTCTAGAGACATCGCATGACCATTTCCTCTTCCCTGACCCCACCAAGCACTAACCATAAAATATGACTACAAACAATTGAAAAAGCTCGATTTGACATTTGGAACAACTCCAACGCAGTTCATGCGAAAAATATAAATCATAATAGTTTGGAATAAAATGAATAAAGTGCTGAAGCCAAGACTCTGCAGTCAATTATAAATAATTCAAATGATAACGCTCTAATATTTCAAACAGAATATTTCAGATAGCCAATTAAACTTTTTTTAATTTTATATTTTAATTCCAATTTAAACGTCAGTTTTTTAGTTTTCTTTTTCTCTGACAAATTATTGGAAATAATTTAGAATTTATATAACAAATTTAAATAATATAAAAATTTAGAAACTTTTGCTCCAAGTAAAATTAAAGAATAAACACATTCCATTATTTTCGATTAGGAAGATGGGTAGTTTTATATAATTTCCATTAAGAATCGATCCGCCTCTGCATTCTTCCTCAAGATAGAAAAGCTCAAAGAGATGGACTGCGTGAGGATGAAGCGTACAAGCCGTTTCTCCTTTTTTAATCTCGAGGAGCTCCTTAATGCAGAAAGAGTTGAGAGACTCAATGGATATGAGAGCGGGTCGGATCAGAGAAGTCCCTTTATCAATTATTCCGTATAAGCCCCTGGAAAGATTTATGGCCCTGTTCTCTTTCATCCAATCTATTATCCTTTTACTACATTTTTCCTATCTCGAAGCCTAATTCTGAGATCTGTAGACTCTTCTTCACCAAGACGCTTCTTCAGTCCTCGTATGGGAATCAGGAATGTGAAGAGTCTATGTATACTTGCAGTGCAATCTTCATATGTGGTACAGAAGACAGCAGCATTCTTTTGCCACTTCCAATTTCGTCCATTCCATAAATTAAGGGTGAGAAGAGCCTCAATCTCATTTGCATCTCATTTCCTTTTCATCTTACATTTATCTGCTTAAACTTGAATCGCCCTTTTTCAAATTCAAATAATTTCACGCCTCCATGGATTAATAGCCAACTTTTTTTTTGCTACATAGAAACACTTGTATTGCCTTTTTTCATCTTTTTTTATGTCTCTTAATTACTTCTTGAATAAAAAAACAACCAAGACAAATTGCGCATTATCAAAAGCCTGATTTTTTGTCCTTAATAATATTCGATTTTTTGCCCAAAAACTAATGATAACAATATTTGAAATGAAATAGGGGCTCGGCTTGCGAAATCATACTGCGAAAGACTCGCTGGTTAATGCACGTGTTATGAGGGTTCGCAGAGATAAATTCCTTGATGTGGACCAAATACATGGAAATGATCCATGTGTCTATGTGTGGTAAATGGGAGTTTTGAGCGTCTAACAAGTTTCAAGGAGTCTGTCTCAACTGTTGCGACCGCAAGAGAGAATTGAAACTCAAACTAAACCAAGGCGCGACGAATTTGTCAGATGAGACAAAAGAGGAGCTTGAAAGAATCTTCGCATTTCCCATTTCAATTATCCACCATGTGGTGGAACCGGGTGGAGTCAACAACAAAGAGGGGGAATAATGTCGGAGAGGGAAAATCAGCATGGTGATTTCCCATTCCTTCAGGATCCTCGGAGAAATTGTGGAAACCCCTTTTATGCAAAGTTCAAACAAGAGAAAATCCTTTTATCCAAAATTGACGGAAAATTAAAACATGTAAATTTCGTATTTAAAACCCATCTGTTATGCCCATCATGAAAATTGAGGTTTTGCTTCATTAACATTTTTAAAAGGTTCAGTTAAAAGTTGAATCCTCTGAGCTTAATGGGAATGAATTTCCTCTCGGCAGACGATTCGAATTTCAAATAAAGTTTGAAGTAAAAGTAGGTCTATTTATCAAGAGGTTTCATTATTTTTGAAAGCTTGGCTAAAACTCGTCTCTTTATCATATGTGAATGGATACAATTTGTCAGTTTCAATAACTTATCGCGTCGAGGATTCCTGGGCGCGCAGAATTGAGAAACTGCAAAGTGAAAAGACATTTATTTACTAGTAGAATAGTGGAGCTAATGGCAGGTGAAGGTTTAAAAATTTCACTCTTGCGGTCAAGCGAAACTCCTCGACGGGATTGAGGGAAAAAATGTATTTATTGAAGTTGGATGAGCTTCGCTCGTTGTAAGAGAAACATAGGATTGTTAATGTTTATTCCGCGCTGAATCCTCGAAGCCTTGGTAAGATTAAAAAGGAAATTAGGATTCCCTCACCATCCACCTTCTTCCAAGTCTTTCCCTACCTACGTCCTGGTTAGAAGACTTCACGGCGGAGTAGGCGGCCCAACGGCTACCAACATGCAGACCGGAACAAATGATTCCCATCTCTCTTCCACCACACTCGTCCACACTGAACGACGCCTCTTCATTGCCGACTTTAGTGTCTGAACCTTACGGCATTATTAGCACTTGCAATTTATGAAATAAATAACAGGCTCTTTAAAGCCGAACTTCAAAAGGCTCAAATTCTAAAAAGCTTATTATAACTATAACACATTTAGTTCTAGTTCATATTTAAACTTTGCTATTATTATACTGTACTTGCTAGGTTCTTACGATGAAAATTTTATAATAAGCATTAAAGGAATATTACATTTCACGTTTAAAATTTATAACATACTTTGGAATAACAATTTTTAAAAATAAGTCAAGCAAAATTATCTTTAACAACAATGTGCTTTAATTGTAAATTAGCAGCGTTCTCATTGCAATTACTATTTACGACTTCGTTTTGCAATAATTAAAAAAGTAACTAAATGATTCATACGCTCATCTTTATAAAATAATATACGATAAATTAGGAGCTTCTGTCTTAAATGCCGAAGCATTTAATGCACATTGTGAGAATAGGTCAAACCGCTCAAGCTCAAAACCCCATCAAACAACAATATTTCCTATGTCCAATTTATAAGTGACAAAAATTGGCTGTAAAAAGGCGTAAAGACCTTTGGCCTAATCCTCAAAAAACTGATTGCCTATTGACTCTCTGACACAGTTCAACGTCATTTGAGTGTGTGGAACCACAAGGTTGGAGATTGAAGTTGGAAAGCCCATTTCCCTTTAAGCTCACAAGCGAGACGGAACGGAGTCATAATGAAGGGATATAAGTGCCAATAAGACCCAACGTTAAAAGAAGCTCAAGTCATACAAAGTTCTTTCCAGAAATGGTGTGCGAAACTCGATGCTGTCCGCTAATTTGCAAAGCTCTGAATGTCTCGGACATTCCTCGTTAACGAACTCAAGTGAAAAGAATTCACTCAATGCAAATTTCTTCGCATTTGCACGTAAATGCACCAACTAGCAGTCAAGCCAACTTCGAATTCCTCTTTAACGATCCCGAGAAAGAATCATCCTTAATGGAAAAAAGAGGAAGCGTATAGGAAATTAAAAGGACGTTAATTGACAACTAAATTCCACCTAATTTAATCATTAAAAAAATTGTGTGCAAACTTGAATTTTCCTTTAATTAAATTCTTGCCCTTCAAAATTCCAATCATCTGACCAAGAGATTTCCAAACTCCGCAACTTCAAAGGCTCAATTCATTAAGACGAAGAGTCGAAAATTCCCCAATGGTTCCATTCCATTTAATGAAGAAACCCCCATTATTGGAATTATATAATGACCTCAAAGTTTCCGATGCTTCAAAGGAAATTAGTTGGACGATAAAAAAGGCCATTTATTAAATAGCTTTTACCCGGAGAGAGATCTGATCAAAATCATCTAAAATTCTCTCTTTTATCTTTCATCTCAAGAGCCTTCGCTTTTGCTTCGTCCTTTTGTCGATCTAATAAATCCTCATCATCACTGAAACCCCTACAAGTTCTCATGCTTTCCTCACCCAAAACTCTTCAGACTTTCTTGACCCATTTCCCCCATGGATATAAATCCATCTCTATCCGCATGAAGCTCTTAAGACTTAATCATCGATCAAGTCAAAAAATTCCAGGTGGTTGAAGTAAATCCTTGTAAGCCCCAAACCAAATGACTTTTCCAACTTTATCTCGTCACTACAATAATGTATTGTTGAGCAATTGGGATTCAACATAGCAGCAAGAGTGAAAACGTCCACAAAGTTTCTCCATAAACGTTCGACAATCACTATAAATTAAGGTCTTAATGAACAATAATGATAATACATAATCAAATTAAATGTTCTAAAGAGTTCATTAATACGGTAATTGATTTTAACTAGGGTTCTTGACACATGCTTTTGCATCTCCACAAGAAGCATTATTTACTTCATTTCATGAATCTGGGAAATAATGAGACTTTATGGGCCATGAGTATGAAAATGAGCAACAAGGTCTTTTGTGTCAGAAGAAGCAATTTTCAACTTTCTCATGAATGTAATTAGTGTAATTGGAAGCTAATATTTGATTGAGGACGTGTAATTAACTTAGAGAAAGTCAATAGACAATTTAATACGGAAGAGACCTGGGACTCGAACGGGGCCTTTGAAATACACAGGAGGTTTTGTTGGCGGCCCAGGACTTAATATCCAATCTCTAATCTCTCTCTTGAGCCATCACACGCCATGAGAAACTCGACAAATAGGAATTATCTACTGATAATGTCAACTGGCTTTAGGAGGAATCTCCTAAAGGATCGCTATAATCATCTACATATTAAGGCGAAACATTTACATCTCTCTTCACCCCTCCCAATTTCCCTCTAAATTAAACATCCGTCGTGGATATTAAATTCATCTCTCCAACATTCCAAACCCCACAATGGAAAGACACATGTTGACTCTCAATTGGAATTTACGGGTTAGCAATAATTCATTTGGAACAACAAATCAATCTTTTGCATTTATTTATACATTTTAGCGCATGTATTAAAGTTTAAAGTTTAAATAAAAGGAGCTTAATAAGGACAACGATCACAATTGAAATATTTAACAATGTTTACAAAATAAATATGCCTCTCACTATGCTTCTATATATACAATGAATATTGCAAAACGAGCAATTTATTTTTTGAATTAACAATATGATATGCAATGCAATATTATGTGATTAGCAATTCACTATGAATAATGAATTTAGTATTAGATAGGACATGGACAGGTAATTGGTACTAGAAATTGAACCCGGTTTTTTTGTCTGGTACCCATATACCGTCACGCACCTAACAAAATATAAATTGCAATTAACCAACGACTCACATTTTCCTTCTTACTCCTGTCGTCAAGCGTCTTGGCGAAGATGAGTGAGCCTCCATTAGCGCTAATTATTTAATTTCCTCTCTCTTCTGTTACTCCTCTACCTCGTCCGACGATAATGTGAGGAGAGCGGAGAGACTTGAGGGAAATCTCAAGAAAGTGTGTTATGAAACGAGGTTTTTATGCGACTACCATAAAGTTCAAACGCATCCGTTGGATGTATATACGCTTTAATATTCGATTTTTGCTTTCAAAAAAGTGGAGATATTTCTATTAAATAAAATATTAAGAAGTGCCTTATATGTAATTCTGTTAAAAGATTTTTTAGCAAAATAATTCAATTAAATAAAATTTTAAAAATCTTTTTAAGTTGAAAATTATCAATATATTTAACTGAAATTCAATAAAATTCGATGGTTCGACTAAAGCCTTGCGTAAACAACAAATAGTGTATTTAAAATGTATTTGAAATAATTTTAGAGAAGGGCCGATTTTAAATATTGTATCGGAACGTATAAAGATGAAAGTGAGAGTAAATTTTAGATTGGTTCCGCATCGTTTTCACATGACTTGAGCATACGTATGAGGAACTTAAAGGTCGATCTTTTGGCAAAAACGAGAAAAGAATCCTCAAAAAGCTTCATGACGTGTTTCGCTGAGCCCCATCATAGGAAGCGAAATAGAAATGAAAGAAATAGAATACAACTAAAATGGTTCATAAAATGACCTTCTCAAGAATTTAATGAGAGAATCTCAAGCCTTATAGACGCAATAGGAACAATAAAGACTATGCATTCAACGAACATTTTAATATCCCAACTGTGGATGTTTAACCATTATCTTAACTATATTATCAATATAGCCAATAAGACTTAACTATTTTATTCCAATAGAAGAATTTACATTCGTTGCATCATTTCAAAACGAATCATTAAAACACAACTAGAATTTTTCCCTTTTGTACATTTATATTTAAAGTCACTAAAATTGTCATACTGAATAAATATTTAAATATTTTAGGTGTACGGAAATTTTTCATTGTTCATAATTATATTAATTTCATTTAGAATGAGAATGTTAATTTTTATGTTTCCTTTTATTGTGTTTTTATCCAAGTTTATATACTTTTAGACCCAATTTAATGAAAGGAAATTGTCAAGATTATTAGGTGATATTACAGGTGCATTGATGCACATAAAAGATAAAATGTTATTGCGAGTTTATCAAGTGAATTCATTGTTTCAGTGCAAATACGGAGGCAAGCGAGGCGGAAATTGAAATAACACCTTCAAAGAAGGAAAGAAATCAAAGAGATCTCATCTGGGAACGAGTGAAAACAAGGGTTGAAGTCGAAGAAGGAACGTATAGCTCCTCGTTCACGTGGGAACTATGGGATGGGTCGAGGTCGACTCCGTCGTGGATTCTCTTTAGAAGTCATCTTCGAAGAAGACTCGGACTTCTGCTCACATTTGGTAAATCTTATTACCTTTTATTGGATTCCTACACCTAGCCATTTACTCTCTTTACAAACACCTCCTATCAAGCTGGTGAACAAATAATCCCCGTTAAGTGCAATTTAGGATACGCAGACACTTAATAACGTTAGACCCGACAAAGCTCATTTACCAAATAAATAATAATCCGCAAAATCCTCTAAAATACATTAGAATTTGCTCTATTAAGAAACATGGATTTGTAGTTAAAAGTTCTTGTGATCCCTATTAATTTAGCTATGAGAGCATCTATCATATGATGAGAACAACTTCATGTTAAAGATTTGTATTTGCGAATTAGAATAGAGTGTTTTCTCTCATATTAATCATCGTATATTTACATGGCAGGTTCAATGAGTATTCTAGCAAATGAATAGCAAGAGTTCCTCCTCACTTGGAGATAGGCATCTTTACATGAAAGAATAAGAGGTAGAGCAAATAAGGTAATTTTGTTATTTTAACTACAAATTTATACCATTTAGCTTGAAGAGTATTTAGGGGTCAATTTGCAAAATTTTCTCATTACCAAAGCATAGAGGAAGGAGGGAGACGATGGGAGCAAATGAATATGTATATTATTGTAAATAGAGCCTAATGAAATTTTCAGTTCCAACTCAAGTCTCGTCGAGAGCTCTTCGTTTGATAAATGATTAATCGAGTTTCTCATATAATATTATCAGGACTCTCTGGACTCCCGCGGGATTCGACGAGATTGCAGAGACCGAGAAGAGTTCAGCATCGACAGTCTCTGGGAGGAGTTCCATCCCCATCACCATCATCTGAAAGGACGACCCAGCGGAGGAATCAAAGACCCAACTTTCTTCCCGCACCCACAAACCCAATTCAACGGATTTGACGACACAAGGTAATTTATTAACCATGCAATTATACCCATTTCATACATTTTTAACTCGATACCTTTTATCTTCGAATTGAATTTAATAATTAACGTGAGAGGCATTAATATTCATTTATTAAATAGCGTGTCTTTCAAACACCAAACCATATGGTTCACCTGCTCGAATTGTTCTACCATATTAATTTGTCGTTCGTTATAGTTTCAACTCCATTCAACGAGAGACATTTATATCCAAGATTTAATCCCCATACATATGACGTATGATATTGGCCTCAAATATGGGCCATATTTGAGGATTTGGAAAAGATGAGCATTTAGGTAGGATTTCTCATAACTCATGTCACGAGGGAAATGCCTTGAAAGTAATGCGATGAAATATACGTCTCTTCACTTTGTTGAGAAAAGTCTGAAGCTCAAGTGATTCCCCAAACTCTCTTGTGAGCCAAGGATCCAAAATATTAAAAGGAATATTTATGGAATCCGACGATGGGCCATCAAACTTCGTCTCATTACTTATTACGCATTAGGAATTTAAAAGTTTAGTCAATGCAGGAAGTCTTTTTCTCGTGAAACTTTAGCAAGAAATAGATAGAATAAAGGAGATGTCCATAAATCAATAAACAGGTAAGATGAATGATATCCAATGTTATATCCGAGAGGATCCAACATTTTCTACTTTACGAGCCCTCGATAAATGGATGAAAAATCGAAAACAGAAATTGAAATTTTTGCCAAGCGAAAGGATAAAAAAGATTCTCATCTCTCTATTTATTGAGTACATCTCTTTATTGCTTTCCAAAAGAGTTTTATTTTTTCTATATCAAATAATTCCCAATTCTTCCCATGCTTCAATTCAATGCGACAAAATGAAATTCCAATGATTCTCTTCTTTTCAATTGAAAAGAAATTGAAAAACGTCCAGAAAAACAACGAATCTTATTTTTTTCAACTCGTTTTAACTTCCTAATTTGTCCATTTCATTTTGAAAATGAAATCCAAAAATGAAATTCAATGAAAAGGTTCCAATATAATTCATTTTCTACACCAAGTTCCAAAAGTTGGGAAAGTAATTGTATATTAAGAAAAGAATTATTGCTCGACCCTTGATGAAGGAAATAATTGGAGAATTGGAGTTTTAAGGAAGTCAAAAGAATCTTTATCAACTTGTGCCCACAGACAATGGGAGAATATGGTAGAAAAGTCCCAAGAATGAGAATTCTTCCTCAGAAGTTCAAAAAACATTTGTCATTAAGCTATTTGGACCTTGGAACTCCTCCATGCGCTGGAACTGCAAGGGGAATTCATTCAAAGACGCGCAGCACTATAATAAATAGATCTTAACTGCCTTTTAGAAAGGGCATAAGGAAACGTATAAGGATTTCTCGTTGGGCAATAATAAGACGTAATCCTTTATCTCAAATCAGTACAGCTCCTATAAGTTTTCCTGAACCGCGAGAGCCTTCAACCTCTTCATCCACGAATCCGCCCCGAAACCTGGCTTTTGCATTATTCCGATAGCAAAAGAAAAGAAGCAAAACCAACTCCATATGAGCCCATATACCTATACCATATAAATGCACTGAAAGAGACAGTAGTATACGTAGTTTTAGTATATGGACCATTATGTAGGAAGGATATAGAATCATAGATTTGTAGTATAGCAAACGAGAAGTTCCAAGCACATAATTACTTATGTTGAAAGTTTGAAGGAAGAACAAAGTCCCTTGGCACTTGGTCACTCCGACTCTTCGTCTCCTCTCATAACTCTCTCATCGCATTAAACCTTTTTTTCATTTGGCACTCGTCCTTTTAAGGTCGAGGAAGCCCTTGGAATTCTCATCCACCTGAGTGACAAGATGACCCGAGAAGACAGACGGGATTATTAGAGAATGGTTCAAAGAATCTAATCTTTGTCCAGACGTCCACTGGCACCTCAAACCCTTTCCCTATAAACTTTCTTATAAAAATATATAGTTGTATGTATAAGCAGAGAACGCGTGTGTATTATAAACACTTATGTTTGGCTGGATTCTAAAAAATCTAATCATTGAGAGAAGAACTATTAAATTTTATTGACTAACGGAAAAGAGCCCAACCACAATTAGTATCATTATCCCAACCGCGTCTTCAAGTGAAACATTACAATTAACCATTTAATTGTGAAAATTCCCAAAGTTGTGTTTTAAAATAAAAAAAATTTAACGAGTCGGAAGCCGAGTAAATCTATAGCCCAGACTAAACAGGATAATGAAAGCATGAGCAGAAGAGTTAACGGAAAATGAAACGGCTTCTAAACAAATGAATTTTTAAGGCTGTTTTATTATAATGAAGCTGAGGAATCGATTAATCGATCTTAATCCACGAGTTTATGTGTTTAGACGGCTTCTGTTAAGTTCGTTTCGGCCACGTAATTAACACGAGAGGAGGATTATGGAAGGAGAAGTGTTCCACTGGAGCATTTACGCATACAAGGAAATGTTCCAGAGATTCCGTCTAGTTCCCTCATGCTTTCCGACTCGACTAGAATAATGAGGAAGAAAGAAGGAAATGAGAGAATTCCATATACTCGTTCCGCTTTTATTGCCCACACCATAAGTGTCCTATTCTCTCAGCATAAATATTTATAATCTTCAATATAACTTGTCTACATTTCTCCCCAAAACTTCGGCCCAGAGACGAGCTGAATTATACGCCATCACCTGATAAAACTTTATAGATCAATCTCATTATATTCAATTTCTTCTTGAAAAGAGTGCTACCAATGGAATTAAACCTCGTCCTAAAATATGAAATTCAAATTAAGAGTCTCCGAATTCCAAAACCCTGATTCCGCCATATCTTGTTCCACAGTCCAATTAGTGGGGATTAAGAAGTGGGTTAAAATAAATTAAAATGAATCTTTCCTTGTATCTCGCTTTCTAAACTGCGCCTCTCTCTTAATCTCCACCATCCCAGCACTCTATCAAGATAATGGCAAAGAGCCTCGTTCTCTTTTTTCCTCTGTCTCCAGCAATGAAGACTCCTTAGATCTCTCGAAATCTCCATGATGAAATTAGTCACTCAATCATTCCCTAAATTGGACGCTACAACGCCACTATAAAATAATAAATGAAACAAGAAGATTCTCAAATGATCCTTCCCTTTTCAACGTGATTAGGATATCTATAAAGACATTTCATCTAGTAATAAATAATAAATAATATTATACAAATAAGAGCATCTCATATAACCAACCTCAACAGCCGGTCACTATATTACAATTATAATATTATATATTCTGAGAGTACTTACAGTTAGTTGATTTAAGTATGATTTAAGAAATAACTCGAGAGACCATCGCATAAATTTATATCTTACTATTAAGTAAATCTATACGCGTATAGATATAGGCAAGCTAATTTACTTTTTGTCTACTTGAATTTGATGAGGGGTTTAATTGACAAAGGAGGAGTCAGCCATACTTGAAATTGGAATTCTCTTTGAGGGCTAAGCTAGCATAATTGAAGTTCTTGTTTTCCCTTTTAGTGACATGGAGTTTGTCGAATGGGACGAGTTTTCCCCTGAAGAAGAACGCGGCGAGCGGGAAGGGTCTGTCCCACGCTCTTCCACGATCAACTCCTCTGATATGTGAGTAAACAGAGCTTGATATGACTTTTAAAACTCCAAACCCATGTTTACATCCAAGTCATCCAACGAAGATGAATAAAGCGGAGGAATTTTTTGACATATGAGAACTTATTATACGCTTGAGAGAGACCGGAAGGGCTCGAATTTTCTTAGCTTGTTACTGCTTAAAATGATACCTAATCGTTCAAAGTTCAAAACCTAAGAAAGTTAAGAGTGAAATGCGCCGAGTGGAAGCTTCCAGCTTTGATGTAGTTAATATGAAGGAGTCGGAAGGATTGATGAGACAAATGATGAATGGGTTTAGCGGAAATGGTCGTCGGAGTCGAGTCTCGAGACGAGAGATTCTCGAGCGCAACTGGCAACTCGGGTCTGACCCAGAAGAAGACGGCGACTCGGATGACACGGTGAGGAGGAAGCCCATTGACATCGCTCAAAAGAAGGACCGGGGTTGGGAAAGCGAAGAAGAAACAACCACCGGATGGAACCCCTACATTTCCCAAGACGAGACTGATTCCTCTGACAATTATGCTTTTGCTGACCCTGCCGACGACGTGACCTCTTTCGCTTCTACATCCTTTGACTCAAGGTGGTCTTAACATACTAAAACCAATCTTTCAAATGTTTCACAATCGCACAATACTCCACATTAACTTATCATTTCACAACTCGCACCATTGAATCACTTGGATTGCCTATAAAAATACTTTTAAATACATTTTATAAAAAATAAATTAAATAATTATACTTTGACTGTAAAGTAATATTAACGAGTTTGTTTTTACAAAAATTAACATTTTTTCAAACTCCTTAACTCTAAGCTTTCTTTTTACTCTTGGAAATTGATAATTATTCAATTTATATTATAAATTCTACATTATTATATAATCAAGAAGGAGTCTGGTTGTGACATTATATCAAACATGACATTTAAAACCGCAAAATTATTCTGATTTGGGTCTAAAACCATATTCGACAGATGTTAGCCAAATCCAGCTATGCAAAATGAATGCTTCAGTCAGGCATCGCTTGTATACTTAAATGACATTTTGAAATGGCGAAAAGTCAAAGCTGTTTGTCTCCTTTTAATGCGGTGTACGTCCTGAGTTCAATGAGTAGTAACGTTGCTTTTATGTCTCCATTCGTTTGTTTCCTGTATGCATGTAGAAACTTAATTCAGACATTGAAATTTGTTTGGTTCTGCAACTCTTGCACCATTTAGGTATATAGCCAGACATACAGGTCTGGCAGAACGGAAAGTGACTGTGTGATCATATTAAATTTTCCAGCCCAAGCTCGCCAAACGGGTGTTCAGGAGAGAAGAGTCTGAGCATCCGAATTGGGTCCACCCGCGCATCGCTGGATGTGAATGGAGATGATGAAATGGAATTTGACGGGAAGAAGAGAAACTCCGACCCACCAGCATCCCTCTTGACAACGGATGTGAAGAAGGTGCGGGCATTATTCGAGCTCCAAACAACGCCAACCATCCAACCTCCCTCGGGACTCAAAGAGGGGAAAAGGCGGCTCGAGAATGGCGAAAATCGGAGGAATCCCGAGAGTGAGAATGAGAGAAAGATGAGTCGGGAGAGGACAGAAGCCGACTTTCTTACTCTGGCCAGCGGGACGGGATTCGTCTCGTCCATCCGCTCAGCCTTCAGCCAAATGAGCATCAACCAACTGGGGAAACATGACTTTGTCGACTTGCTCAGCAATGACAAAGTTGTCATTGAAGACACGCCCGACATTTTTCAGACGCTCAGATCGAGGTGAACAAATAGTCATCTTATCATTTTTCTTATTCTTTCTATGTTTTTCTACGTGCATCTCATGAAATCAAAAGAATCCCTCGAGGTTCATTAACGAAGAATTCATTGTTCTTCTTTCTCTTTAACATTCCTAATTATTAGCTTGCATTCCATCTAAATTGCCCAGAGGCGCGTGCTATTATGTAAGAGAAAAAAAGTTTTTTTAGTGTATGGATTGTAGAGGAAAAAGGGCTTTCAAGTTAACTTGCATTTTTTGAAAGAAACATTTAAAAAATTAATAATAATTTAAGGAATATTGACATAAATTGAATAGGCCAAAAGAATTTTGTAGAATAGTAAACCGTAGTCATTCACAAGTTTAAATATTCGAATCAAAAATTTCATTCCTTCACGTTTGCAAGTTGAGAGAGAATTTTGGCATTTCAAGAATTTTGATTTCCTTTTCAGAATTCTATCATAAAATCTTGTGTCATAAATCATACATTTAATAATAAATATTTTATTTTCCAATTTTTTTATCCAGAGTTGGAGCAATAAAATAAATACGTATTTGCATTGTGTTCCAGAACACTGAAAAGACCATTTCACACTATCTTTTTTAATACTCAAGGAATTTGGACAGATTCGCATAAAATGGGAATTTAGGATAATTGAGAAATTCCTACACATTCTAGGCGTAATGAGCCCAGGATAATTTTATTAAAAAACAGGAACAACAGCTTGAATTTATGTATCCAAGTGAGATCTGAACATTTAAATGCAATAATATATACATTTCCAGCTATGAGAGATTGGATTAAAATGAGATATCCAATTTATTGAAAGGTAGCACAACTCGTCCGACTCCAGATGCTCGAATAAAAAATGGCCAAGAGCATTTTCCAGACTTTTGAGCATTTTGAGTGGGGGTTGACAGGTGCGTTAAAGCATTTTCTCTTCCGGTCTTTGAACGGGGAAAGCGGCCAAGAGAGGAATTTTATGGGAACTGACGGTGCAGGTCGGAGCTTACTACAAAACAATTTATGCGGTATCTGATAGTAAAAGCACGTGAATGTCCCGACGAGTACTCCTCAAGACTTGAACTTCCATAGGAGAATATCGAGATAGGATAGTGCATGTCTACTAAAGAGCTTTCTCGACGTTAGCAACTTATTGATTTCCCTTTAACTCTTTGCCGCAATTTGAAAAGAAATGGGTTCCGCTGTTCGTTCATCCTCTCATCTTCACTTCGGAGTTCGTAAATCCTCTAATGTGCTTAACTTTTATATCACACACTTCTTATGCCCACTTTCATATTAACCTTCCCAGGACTTGATGCTTAATCCCCTGCTTTCTATTCCTTAATTTGCTTTTTTGAATCCCCGGAGAAAGGCGCTTTACACATTCTCACAATCACTTCTCTGTTTAATTAGATTTTCGATCCAGACACATGGTAAAAGGACTATAAGAATTAGGAAGGGAGCCGAAAAATTCATTTCTCTTTTAGAGTAAATTACTCTTGGCTTCGAATATTGCTCCTGAACCTTGTGGGAATAATTGGATTGGTCTCTGTAGTCCAAATGCCTTGGCGTTTAGAGTTGAGAAACTCGAATTACCTGTTTAAATAATGAAATGAAAAGTTCGGAAGGCAAAATTGAGATCCAAATGAAGTGATCGATTTGAGAGGTTGAACGAGACGAAGGCCTAGATGAACTCTCCGTAACTCCTGATCGAAATTGAATCATCAGGGGACCGAGAAATGAAACTCGTTTCCAGTTACGGCAAATCAACCCCATTTGTTAAGGTGAAAAGGGGGATTTCTCCCAACTAGACACTAACAAAAGGGCGTATTTAGCAAACCCGAATCCCTCCCAGTCGTTTGCCACGAAATTGAATTTTTATAAAAAGTTCACGATTGACCAATTAATATCCTTTCATGTTTGACCAACGTGGAGAGACTCCAGATAAATCTCCAAGCACGTGTCGTCCAAATCAAATCATTCCAACAGAATAAATAACCCAAATCCCATTTAATTTATATAAAAATTTATACTTATATTTATATACTTATATTTTTACAATACTATATTTATACCACAATGAAAACTTTAAAAAGATTAAAAAATAAAATGCAATTCACTGGATAGACAGGTATTCGGATTAGCGAAATATTTATTAAAGCTAGAAATGCCATAAAAGAGCAAATAGACATTATGCGTTTTTATGAAACTCCGCTTTGGGTTACGTTAGACCAGAAGACATTGCAAACTAGGAGAGACTACATATACCAAACTATACAGATAATCGCACAACACACGTGTATAATCTTCCGCTCGTGCTTTTCCCTATAAGCCCACTGCAGCTTTCTCCACTCTTCCCCGGCTTCGGATTTGAGGGAGAGCGGCTATTCCCATTTCCCATTTCGTAAACGAAGAAGAGAGGAACTCCCATTCTTTTTAATATAATACTCACGAGGTCCCAGTTGGGGTAGTCGAAGCATTAACTATCATCCGTCTCCATATCAATCCAACGTTCCTCTCTCCACTCGATTCACTCCCATTTCCCATTCCCCTTAATTCATTACTCTTCGATGCCCCTTGACGGCTACCTCGGCCAATTCTACTCAAAATAAACCCAAAGACCCATTGCCCCATCTCTTTATCCCTTTCAATGCTCGACTTCAAAAACCCTCAGAGTAAATAGGAAAACCCAATTCTTTCATTTCTATTCATTTATTTCATCTCGTTTTCAACAAGTTCATTTCTAATTTATTGTATTAACGAAGAATGAAATATCCATGGTACTATTTAATTAACATCAACTAACTAATTTCCTTTGAGGAGGTTGAGGAAAGTCGATGAGAAATAAAAAATTTAAGACTAACAGTTTCTGCCGAAGAAACCTTACGCGTTGAAACAAATTACATGGAAAGTTTAAATTAAATTACAAGTTTAGATGGAAAACACAATTGAGAGAGCTTTATAAATATCCGCTCTTAATAAGTAATTAGGAAGGACTTGATTAAAGCAATTTTAATAAGGAAACCAATTGATTTAATTGGTTTGGCTCAAGCAGGAAACATTTTCTCAACTACATATTTATTATCTACGTTGTTTACAAATCTAGCCCCTACATTAGTTAATCCCCAGGAATCGATTTAATTAAATATCAAGCAGATAACTTATAAGCCCAACGCTTTCTATAAATCAGTATGAACAAAAGGAAACATTTAATATCCTTCTTTTCATAAATTATAATTTTAATATGAAAAGGGCGTTGAGAATTTCTAGATAAAAATAATGCAGTAGAAAATGAGAAGCTTTTGTGAAAGAGCCATTGAGATTAATTCTCCAGAGGATAGATGGGTAAATGATGAAGATGTGCGGATAATTTGGCTGATGCCTCTCATGATTTCTCCATAAGTTGAGAAGGTTTTTTCCTTCCCAGCTGAGTCTTTCCTATTTTATAGCCCATAAAGATTCTGAATACATGCATACATATTATTAAACTTGCATGCCTAATACTTTCCGAATAGTTTCTCCTCACCATGGATGGATGGGCCATCATGCATATTGTAAATATGAAAAACATTTTGAAAAATACTCTCGTAAATCCTCCTTAGACCAAAGAATAGGGAAGTAGACGATGATCCGCCAAATTGCGTCCCCATTACAATACTTTATGATTGAATGGCATTAGCGTGTCTGTGAAAGTCCCAGTTTTATTAAGGAATTGTAACCCTTCGGGAACTCGAATATCTCCCCTATATAAAAACGGATCTCAACCGGAGATTTTGTAGTTGTCGTGTGCTAGAAAAAACAATTCACTTGTGATATTTCCAATAGCTGACGCGCTATCTCTCCTGACGCCTTGTCTCCTTGTCCTGTCGCAGAGTCTTACTCTATAGTCTTGCTAAATCTGTCAGCTGTCTCCGGCTCAGAACAATCTCCTAGTCAGGAAACAAAGTTGGACTCGTCTGGACTGATGATAAAAAGCTTTTCACTTTTCCATCAGCCTTCCTTCAACTCAAAATATCCGCTCCGAACCATGCAAACTTTGACGCTCAAAGGAAAATTAAACTTTATGCTACGACTTTCCCAAGATCGTATAATAAACAATTCAATTAAAACTAAGCTCGGGCTTCGTACAATATAAAATCAAAGTACCGATGTAATGCTACGCGTAGAAATACTGATAATACATGTAGTTCTAGGCATGTAACAAGCCAATCATGGCCAATAACTTGACGTGTAAACGCAATATGTCTCAACAAAAGAACTTTAATAACCGAGTCAATATTATTACTTCAAAAAGATGAAATGTGGTATAATGTGCGAGCCACAACCAGCATGTGTAAAAGTAGGCAGAGCAAGGAACATCTGAAGAGAAATGCTATGAAGAGCACGTGGAGGGAAATGAGTAATGGAGAAGAAACAATTAGGGCATATAAGCCCATATTATAAGCCCATATTGCCCATTTGATGGGAATAATTTTATTCCTCATATGTGAAGGAATGTGAGTGAAAGTAGATTAGAGAAAGTGAAGTGAGGACGCGAAGTTACATTCCACATTTCCACTCCTTTGCCTCACTCACGAGAAAACGCTATTGATTTTCTCCTCTCCACTAATGGAGACCTGAGAAAATCAAAAAAACCAAAAGAGAAAAAAAATGAAAAGTAGAAGTATAAAAAAAAGAACTCGAAACAAATAATGGCCTTTCTTACTTCACCAATAAGGCTCTAACAATGCAGTGGAGTCGTGTAATTTCACATTTTACAACCCAGAGGAAGGGCCGTCGCCCAAGACGAGGCTTATTCCATGCTCACCCAGTTAGTTTTTCACTGGTTTTTGGCCATAGGATTCCACGACTTCCATAAAGAACTTTTATCTCGCTCAATTCTCCTTTATTTGACTCTCAAAATACTTTTCTATGTCCAATTATTATATGGACAATTAATGTGGCAGAATTTCCATTAGAGTCAAGAACCAGTAAATGAAGAGATCATAAAAATGGCATTCCCATTTAATTTATTGGGCAAAGAGTAGATTTGTCAAATAATTGTTATATATAATTATTGCATGTGCTAAAACCTCGTTACTGCCCAAGTCACGCATCAGTTCTCATAATGAGACATATTATTCATAATTGGAAAATTACCTTCAAAGGGAACTGACATTCGATCTGGGCATTAAAATAATTGAAACGCGAATTGTTCAATGTTTAATTAGCATGGGTTCAAGTAGTCCCTCGAGATCTGTCAAAATGCTCCCCTTCATGTTCATCATAATTATTAACGGGGACATTAAAACGGAGTGAGTAAAAAGTTGATGTTTGCAGAGGCCGGGAGTGTCCTTCGGAATATTCCTCCAGCGGCCCACTGAGCAGATCCGGGGCTTCAACTCTCCGCCGATCCAAGAGCATGGGGACCGGTATCAGCAAAATTGGATTCTCCGGCGACACCTCCACGTCATCCTCCTGCGAGGAGCTCAAAAGGCCCTGCATCATTGCCGAGGAAATGCCCGCCCCCGATACTGTCAAGAACGTCCGGACGGTGTTCGAAAAGATGCTCTCCCGCCCCCGAGTCCGGAACTCCTCATCTGAAGACCATTACATAATGGCCAATGGAAGCTCATCCATTTCAATAAATGCAAATTTCTCTTCAGTAAAATCGAACCCAACGAGCAAGATCCTCCGGTCAGAGTCGATGCGAGAGAAAGAGGACTCACAACACGGGTCTCGTTTCGCCAAGCCAATTTTCTCCAACGCCAGTGGCAAAAATTCAAATCAAGTCAATTCGACAGGGAAGGATAGGAAGCCGACACTAACGAGGAAATTTTCTGAGCCAATTGCCACGCTGGCTAAAAATTTCCAGAATGGAGGCCCCGCTCCAATGCCCCTCTCCAACCCGCATCTTCCCAGTTCTAGTGTTCATAACGGGAAGGTATTGAGCTACAACGGGGTCGGGAGCGTGTGTTCCTCGCAGAGCTCTGCCTCAGAAGACGAACTCCCCTCGCTGGTCTCCTCCGTGGGTAGCCTCATGGACAATGGCGGGGAAGATGTAAAAATGATTCCCCAAGAAGTATTGAACCGAATCCGCTCCTGCGGAACCACCACCACTTACTTCGGGGGCCAGATCGTAAGTAAGACGGTTAAAAACCGGAAGCTCCCACTCCCAGACCAGGCACCTCCTTCCGCCTTCAACCCGTTCCATTCTCATTCAACGAGCCCGAATTACATCCCCGAAGAAAGGATACCCCTTACAACCTCCTCGCGAAAATCCGCAGAAGGCACGGAGTTCGGGCATAATCCGAATTACCCGCATTTTGAGGAACACGAGTTGTCTCCTCCGCCCTCGCGCCCGGCCTACCCTTACAGTCTCCCGCTTGAGATCCTGGGCCAGTTCATGGGCCCAAGAGGCGACACGACTCCACGGATTATCTCCGTCCTCCCCAAGAGCCCCCAGTCCTCTCCATCCAAGAGCCCCGTGCTCATGGAAGGGAGGAATTCTCCAGAAGGCTGCGAGAACATCCAGCCTGAATGGATCAATGAAATCTCTTCGGAGTCTAAGGAGAACGGACACTCTATTTGTTCACACAAGTTTTCCTCCGACCAAGACACGAATAACAATTGTAATGGATTCGTCTCCAAGGTCCTCGTCGGCGCCCCAAAGAAAGAGATGGAGGACTCGGATAAGAAATTCTCACAAGTAACTCCGGGAGCATGGTTCTGAAACTTCATCCGTCTCACCTTCAAACTCCTTTACGATCCCATTAACAATCCTTATCTTGACCACTTCGCACTTTCACTGCATAATTGAACCTCCTTGTACTTTCTTCGCTATCATTTCATATACGCCCACGAGAAACTCTATTCTTTCCTTTAATTTTTTTATTTACATCCATAACTAGCTAAACCTGTTACTAATAAAAATATTTACATGCACATTATTTAATGGGTGGAATACATTATAGACTGTTTTAAATGCTTACATTTATACTTACTTATTAGTTAGGTCACTTGGTTGAGTGCTGGGTGGTTAGTATATTGTTGTAGTGTTAAATATTCATAGAATTACCTTACATCTTTTGATCTTTTGATTGTAAGTTACCTTAAATCTTTTACTAAACACAATATTTTCATAAAAAATTTGTAGAATTAACGAATTAATCGAGGAAAGACATGTAGCTAAAAAGCCTTAAAAATTAAATAAAAATTGTTAATATATTAATACAATAACTATATGCTAGGTAGTTAGACGGTCAAAGATGATACATGTGAAAAGACTTAGAAACTGCTTCTACAGCTAATCCTTTTATGTATAAAGTTTATAAAAAAATAGTGTAATGTGTACTTCTACTTAAATCAATATTTCATTTGATTTATTACACTTTCAAACTTTTAAGCTAAACGCAACTTGCATGGGCGATTAATTAAGTTTAAAAGTTTTTTCATCATATTAATTTACCTTTTTGATCCTTATATATCCTATGTCCTTTATTGTATATTATGAATGTTTTTAAAGAATAAAACGAAAGTATTATTAGCTATGAAACAAAATGTCATACTTGAATAACTCAATTACACCTTGCATAACATCATAGTTGATTAATTAAGCTTCTTAATTTCATAATGATGTAATTTATTCATACGGTAAAAATTATCCTGAAGCATTGATTGCATTGAACATCGTATAATTCTCGTACACATTTAATTATATAGAAAATCCTAACATGTTGACTACATTAAAATGTGAAAGATTTAACTAGCTAAACCTATGTACGTTAAAAAATTTAAGTGGCCGTTTTGGAAATGGAAAAATTTGGTTAAAGAACCACTTGAGGTCTTCAAACTTGAGATGGTAATTAAATTAAAATCTCATCACAATCCTTTCTACATGAGCAAATGTAGAGAATTAAGGAAATATTCAATTTGCCATCTTTTCACGAACCCTCTCTATATTCCATTTACTTATTCCGTATACTCATTCGAGTGTTTCATAAATGTAGAAAAGAATTTTAATATTTACATAACGTAAAGTAAGTAATTTGCCATATAGGTATTCTTAAAAGTATAAAAAGAGAACTCAGTCAACAAACGAGAAATTTCATTTTCAAAAATGCAAATGTCACATTTCAATATTAGAAAGCCGAGAGAGAAAGTTAGAAAAAGGGAAAAAAGATCTTTGTTGATTAGGTATGCATGAAAGTGTATATCTTCCAAGTTTTGTTTGTAAGTCTGTATACATTCACATAATTGACATACTCGCTAAATTTTTCCCGACTTTCATATTAAAAGTTTTGAGAAAAATTCTCTGGAAGTGAGTCATTTTCCTTTTTAGTGAGATTCAACTAGGGACTCTTAAGAAAGACAAAAAGAAGGGGAATTGGAAGCGAGATTCCTGGCTCTGAAATTTAACCCACATATATATCCATATTCTGAAGAGAGAGAAAGTTACTGAAACGGTGCAATGCAGACACTCGAAATCTCATTCTGGCTTCGAACTCCTTAGCGAGTAAAATAGAAAAGTTGAAGGATAAAAGATTCCCTGGGACCCACAGAACTATTTTATAACTCAAGAGCCCCCCACCTCTCCTCTTTATCGATTCCAATTTTTAATCCGACTCCGACTTCTCAACGTCCTGCTTCGTCTGATCAAACCATCCTCACCGCATAACGAATCCAAATAAAAACACCAAAAAACTTCAAACTCCACACGCAACTGAAATCTCAACTTCCCAAATTGAAACACTTATTGGTCAACAAGGAAGTTCACATTGGACAGAATTGCCCGTAGTCATTGCCCTCTTAAGCACCCGTCGAAGTCGATGAAGGCAATGAATACTAAATAATTGGAGAATAATTAAAGAGGATAATTTTAATCAATAGGGGAATGAATGAAGGGGGCACGGAGGGAATTTGCAATTTGACTCTCCACGAGCCTCGCGTGAGATTCAACGACTTCTCGATAAGATTTAATATTATGAGCATGTTCATAAAGAATAAAAAAAAGTTCGAGATGAATAGTAGAGAGAAATAGGAATCTCTGAGTAATTTAATATCGATTGAGGAGAAAATTTTTGAGAAAATGTAAGCCTCCCTTATTTTTCACACTCTCATAAGTATTAATGAAACGTGTGGTTTGAATTTTGAACTCGAACGGAATTCTAATCCGCTTTCCCGGACCTTTAAGCCTCATTCGAAGAATCCATAATTTACCAAAGTCCCCTCAAGATAATACAACCAGGCACACATACAAATAATCATTTATTCTTCTTGCATAACCCTTCCTATACATAGAGTTTACATGGCCTACCAAAATGCAAAAGCCGCTATATTTAATTTTTAATGCAATGCCAAAATTATTTACATACACTGATACACTTTCCCTATAGAACACAATAAGATCTACTATAGTTTAACATATCTCTCGAGACTTATTTTTGGCCTATATATTGAGTGAATACAAGTAAATAGATATTTATAATCAAGATGTAAAAAACATTATCCTTGGTAGGAGCAGTTCGTTTCAGGAACTCAGAACGGAAGACGCTGGTATGGAAAGTAGGGAAAACGCGTGGGGAACTAGTAATCCAAGGTAGTTGACATGAGTTAAGAGTCCAAGAGTGAATAATAGGTGATTGAATAAGATTAGAAATTCGGCGAGTGAGGAAACGCCGGACTCGGACTCCAGATTTACTTGGAACTTGGCCAAAGGACAGGAGTGCAAGATTCGCTTTTTCATATAACGCATATTCTGGTCCTTCCCATGTTTACCACTTCCTTTCCAGGAGTGTTGGAGTTGTAAATAAGAGTGGGAGCTCCCACTTTACGACAACAAATAAATTCCCTTCATTCTACCCCAACTAGCCCTATTTATTCGCAAATCCTTTAAAATCCTTCTCAAAATGAACGCCTTTCATTTACTTATTTATCCTCATTTTTAGAATGCATGTGTTTTCCACTGAATATTTATCACACTCATAAGAGCATAATTATACAATTTTAACATTTATTACACAAAATAACAATACATGTAAGTGAGGAATGTTACAATTGTATTGAATTTAAGTACAGTTGTAAATTTTTAAAGCCCATTTAACCGGACTAATGGTAAACGTTTAAAATGATTCAAATATAAATGCCAGCAGTCATTATTTTAATATGGATTCGCCAGAATTATGTAGTTAAACGAACCCTAATTTCAGTGTGAAATTGTCCCATTTAAGTGACACATGATTGTTCAGTCACAGACAGTTTGTATATCAATTTTTACAAGTTCATGCGTCAAATGCTCAAATTTTCCGTTCAAAATATATGCAAAGGGGAGATGAAGTTGGGCAGAAGAGGAAATATAAATGAGCCTATAATGAATGAGTGCGAGTCAAGTTGCAATTTTTCGCATTAGTAATTCATTGTGTCGGGAGCTGATGGAACTTAACTGGTGGTGGCCATGCTAATGAGTTTCGAGCCACTCAATTGACTCAATGCTTGAGACTGACATTGTGAAGAGCTTACTTGTTTCGTCGAGGTTCTCGTGTGGAGAGTCGGTCCTTTTGGCACTCGGCGGTGGAACGGAGGTTCCTGCCCCACTTTCATTCACACAGCCTCGGACGACATTAGCAATCCGCACCTGGAAATTACATTTGGATATTAACCGCAACTACTAACCCAAGTCGACGGAAGTACAAATGCATGTGAGTCGTGCGTGTTTGCTTGTACTTTTATCTCCTGAAATTCAAACTTGGCCCAACATTCTGATTTCATTTCAATTAATCGAAAAGTCTAGAAAATCTATAATCCAGCCCAATGCGTACTTTCCTCTTTTCAATTCTCTTGGTGGTTTATTCAAAAGCATCAAAAGCCTTTTAATTGAAATTGAAAATAAAATGTGGGTGAACTGACGAGATCTCCCCATCAAAAGACCCGAGTGCCAACAAAAATTGTGCAAAGAGGAATCCTTTGAGATAATTCTCTACTGGGGATCTGTCAAGTCTGAGTTCATTCCACGTGTCCGCACAATAACAAAATTCCAGAATCTCATGAATGCTAAGGCGAGGATATGACAGGAGAAATAATTAAGAAACTTGACTTACGGGTGGTTGCGGAAGAAGAAGTCGAAGGGTCTTCTGCTCCGCCGCTGGTTTAAGGGCCGACAGCTGCCGGAAAGGAAAGTGGAGGCCGAGGGATCGCCGACCAAGAACCTGCGGAGCCCCAGCCGACAGGAACCGGAGGAACAACACTCCTTCCTTCTTCATCTTGAACTCTCTTATTTACATATGATCATCTGGAAAAGAACAGTGTGGTATTTTTAAATTCCTCACTTCTCAAAGTTCTCTAACTGCGGCGAAAGAGTTACTGTGAGAGATCACTAGGGCATTTGATCATTATAGATCTCCAATTACAACTCACGAAGAATACTATAACAAAATTGCGCAAATAAATATTTAGCTAGCTAAGAAGAGTCCAATTGACGTGTTGAAGATTTTTTAAATAATCAATGCACGAAAAAGGAGATAGAAATTTCCTCTCTGTGCATCCTGGATTAAACACTTATCTTCGTATCCCAGTTGTATAAACAGATAAATTCCCAGAAAGCGAGAATAAGTTAAAATGAAATGTAAATTTTGACGCCTACTAATATAATAAAACGGATTTAATCGTTATATGATTAATTAATTGAGTCTGGTAAATTAAGAAAGTTTCACAAATTGCTAAATCACTAATTTAATTATTATATTTAACTTGTAGACTTTATAGGAATTCCAATTACTAGTAAAGCACAAACGAGCTTTTCGAATGTTAAATAACGTTGAGTAATGTCGTGAATATGGGAATTTAATAAAAAGTAAAAAATGATGTTCACAAATCAGAGAGCTTACATTAAAAAACCTTGGCTGTCGAGAAAAACTCTTGGAAAATAAACTTATCAAAGCTTTTTCAGTTCGAACGAATGAACATCACCAAGCAGGAATATTAATCACTGTTTCTCTTCAAACTATTCATTCTCCATGCTCGTGGAAATTTTCAAATTTTATCTGTAAAGATAAGTAATATTATTTGTCTTTCAACTCTATTAGGGCAGAACATGGGAAATGTATTCATTTCCACTCTATATCAATATACAGGTAATATTTTTTGAATAAATGTTCATTTACTATCAACTCTACTACCAGACTCGTTAAGATTACCTTACTTCCAATGGCGAGAACAACGTCAAATATGAGGTGGACACAATTTTATAAGATATCAACACAGGGTTCGGTGAGAGATAAAAGAGGGTTTACGTTAGATGAAATAGAATGATGTTCCGGGTCTTCTAAAACAAATCCCGGTGTTTTCGAGACTAAGTCTTTAGAAGCAATGTGAGAGGCTCTTTTCCGTTCCTTGCCAAAATATCGACTCGGGACTCGACGCAAACTCTTTTGAGAAGCCCTCTGCTTGGCAAAATTTCCTCTTAACTTCTGCAATAAAGTATACGATAGGAAAGTTGGGGTGAAGCTTGCATTTCGTCTGAAATCATCACCAAGTATAGTTTTGAGCGAGGACCAACTTCAAATGATATCATTTAATTAATGACAAATATATCATTAAAAGAGAGAAATGCCTTCGAGTAAAATCTTTCTGGAAATACTAACGTAGGAAAACCCTAATACTCTAAAAAAACAGTGGAAAACTATAATTTAGGCCAAAGACAATATTTAGTTACAAAAATTGAAGCTATAATCAATAAAAATTATTTTGAAAGAAGATTTAAATATATACATTTGAATATTTAGTCTCTGTTAAAGATCTAAAAATCCAACTTATTGTTTAATTGAAAAAAAAAAGTTATAAGCGATAGAAAAGTTTTGGTCGAGAAAAGATGAAGAAATGAAAATATGGAAAACAATAGTTTTATCGAGGTGAAAATGAGAAAAATGGGTAAATTGCATACCATCACGACTATTCACTTTCTCCTCGGGCTAAAAGAAATGACATGAAAAATGAAGACTACATATCCAGTGTAAAAACCACTATTTATACATGAGACTTTAGTTTAAAATGATATTTATCAAACAATATGAAATAACAAATAAGCTATTAAAGACTTTAGTTTTATTTAAAATTATATTCACTCTTTTAAATATCGAATTGAGTGTAAACTTTCATCTACTGTGTTTATCAGAATAAATCATATTAGTGGATGGTAAAGTTTTTTTTTAATGAATATTAATTAACGATCTTATTTAAAAGTTTATTATTTTATTTATAAACCGATTAAAATTATCATTCAAGCAAACACATTGCTCTGTAATAACTACATAACATATCGTATTAAAAGATAGATGGACTTTTTGGATAAAGTGAAGTGGACTCCACGGGGGAGATAGAACAACAATGCGAAAAGCAATCCTCCATCTTCATATCCCTCGCGAAACAATGAAAATTTCCCACTATTATCTAATACCGAAATCTCCAAATCATGAAGTGAAGTGAAGGAGAAAAGATCAATTATTTATTATCCTGGAGCGTACAGTTAATAGGCTATTGAAATTACCGGTGTAAATTATATCAATTAAAATGTTAGAAAAAGATATAGAATGTAGAATTAGAAATTTTCTTACGGTCGTCTCTGTATTCCTTTTCTCCTTTTTTACATTCGGTTCATTTGCATCTGGAGAAAGGCCCTTGAGAATCGGTAAGAAAATGCTCATAGTTAAATATTTGATAGTTATGATAATGTGGTTAATCTAATCTGTCGATGCAAATTAATTTTGTACTACTTGAAAATATTTAATTTAGGCGTAGTTGGAGCCGGTATAGGAGGATCTTCTTTTTCGTACTTCTTAAAAGATCTCATGAAAGATGATGTCGAAATCACCGTATTTGAGCAGAATTCCATCATCGGAGGAAGAACACAAACACGTAATTTGTTCGGGAATGTTTATGAGATTGGTGGCTCTGTCATTCATCCTAAGAACAAATACGCTTACGATTTATCAACTCAACTTGGTACGTTTTTATAATTATAATCCACTGAATATTCATGAATTATGATTGCAAAAGAAACTCTCATTCACATTTTTTACTGTTTTTACTATTAAATTATTCAATAAAAATAAACGTTTTCTTAATTTTTAATTTTATATCAGGTCTTACGAAAATGCCCGTTAGTACTGAATCAGGAATGATGTCACTCATAAAAGACGGAGAAGTAGTTTTCGAAACGAGTTCTTGGACCTTGCTATCTTTGTTCAAGATTGTCAAAAGATATGGATTTGACTTTTACAAGCTTACTTCAATGACGAATACCTTCATTTCAGAATTCGAAAAGTAAAAAACTTTAATATAATATTTACAAATACCTAATTTACATTATTAATTGAGTAATTATTTAATAAATTATAATTAATTAAGAATTTACGAGCATCAGAATAACGGAGAAAGCTACGCCTCTCCAAAAGAGATGATGGCTGCGGTGAATCTCTTGGGTTTAACTGACTCGTCACTCCACGAATATCTAACCAAAGCAGGGTACAAGAAAGAATTTATCGAAGAGTTAGTCCGAGCTATTACTCTTGTTAACTATGGTCAAACAACAACCATCCATTCATTAGTTGGTAAGCATTGCAACTTTGCAAGGAATTAAGCCAATTAAAATTAAAAACTTTAAATAAATTAGTAAGTAATTTGCTACATCTTGTAATTATTTTAATGCTAAAACTTACGTTTCTTAGAAGTAAAAAGATGAAAAAAAGAGATAAATCAATTATTTAAGTTTTTAATTTTTGTTAATTAGGAAGTGTTAGTGTTGCTGGAGCCGCATCAGGCCTTTGGAGCGTCGTTGGAGGAAATAAGCTTTTAGCGGAAAGTCTCCTTAACAATTCCATTTCCCAAGTTCATCTCAACACCAAGATCACATCGATTGTGAAAGGAGGAGGTGACTTCATGTTGAAGAGCAGCGAGAGATCATTTGGACCTTTTGACAAGATTGTCTACGCTCATCCATTGGATGAAAGTAAATACCAAAGGACTGTGTCCACGCTGGTGGCTGGCCATTTAAAACCCGAGTTTCAGTCTCTCGGCGACATCATCATTCTCGACTCGGCCAACTTCACCTGTTTATCAAGATCCTTTCCAATCAAACTCTTTGTGGCCGAAACTCTCCCAATTTACAAGTTTTTCAGCCAAGAGCTCTTACCAAAAGAGATGCTCCAGATGTACTTTGACGAAATTCAACAAATTGAAGTAGCTGATTGGCTCGCGTACCCGAAATACTCCACGGTGCCACCGCGTCTTTCGTCCTTTAAGATCGAAGAAAACATTTATTCCCTCAACGCGATTGAATGGGCGGCGAGTGCAATTGAAATGTCTTTGATCAGCGCCAAGAACCTTGCCAATCTCATTGCTGATCCCAAGAAACAAAGAATGGGAAATATTCCCAGAAGTGAACTGTGATAGTCCTTTAAATATTATATGAGTAATACTTCCGCCCTTCTAAATAGTTAACTTATTATTTATTACCTAAATATATCCCTACTTCCATTGTTGCTCACTTTTATAATTTCAGTGAAACAAGCTTGTAATCGAAACTACCTAATATTTAACACTTCAATCATTTTTCACCTTACTAGCACTAATGTAGAAAATTATATTAAATTATTTAGTTTTTTTAATTCAAACTTTGTATTTGTGCATAAGAAAATTTTGTTTAAAATTTATTTTTCACATTTGTAAAAATTAATTAGAATATCAATATTTTTATCAAAAATGTGTTTAATTTGAATTTGAACAGCCATTTGTTATTTAATTACTTAATAATAGACTTACACCTAAATTATTAAACCAATTTATGAGCTCACGTGAAATGCTTTAAAATTGAAGAATGAATTTTGAAATAGTTTTTGTGGAAATGGATTTTTCAAATATTGTCAGTCAATTGTATAATTTATTTCTAATTTAAAACTAGAGTTTAGCTTTAAATATAAGTTATTGATTTAATTTTGTAATGTCTATTACAAACTTCAAAATTAATCTGCACTTCTAAGTAGATATTATCACTTACGAAATTCCCAAATTCTCCCTTTGCATGAGTCTCTATATGACCGTATCTGATGTGATCTGATGATTCTTGAGCTCTTTTTTCTTGTGATCATGCAAAACATGAAATTTCTTTCAAATTAATTTAGTCGCGTCGAAGTGTGTGAACTACCATGATCAGTGACAAATAACCTCTTGCATGCACATCCTAATAAAATAAAAATACAGGTTCAAATTAAAAAGTGAAATTATTAAGTATTATCATTATAGACCTTTCACCTTATAAGATTTCTAGCCTATCTGGTTGATATTCTATTATGTTTAATGTAATAATGGAATATCAACCATAATATTCATTTATGTTTAATGTAATTATAAATTGAAAATACACATTTATAAAAATAATAATAAAAATGATGATTGCATTGTAATACGTTAATGTTTGTTCTAATTTTATATGCATAAAAGACATCAACGGATAAACTTCTTTTCATTCTAATTAATTTTTAGAAAGTGAACAAAGGTAAGATAAATAATTGAAATAATAATTATCATCTTAAAAACAATGGATGAACATGTCCTTACTTGCCAATTGTGCCTTTGTATGAGTCTACTGTAATATATAATAATCTGATGTAATCTGATAACTCCTGATAACTCCGACGAATCCTCTCATGAATCCTCACTTGTGAAAAGCAAAACAAGGAATTTCCACCAAATCAATTTATTCGCGTCGATTTGTTTGGGATACGATGATTTTCTTCGAGTTACAAATAAGCCTCTTCTAATTAAACCCCCCTTCTACCATCCTATTAAAATAAAAGTAAAGTTCAAGTAAAAGAATTAATTATTAATTTTAAATAGAAAATAAATACTGAAACATAATAAAATTTAAAAAACGAATGTGCTCACATAAGGTAATATCAATGAATGTAAAAGCTTAGAAAAGCTTCTTCTAAGCATTCTAAGATAGTTTTACAGGTATCCAAGAGTAGAATACGTCTTCACGAATGTCGTCATCTCTGGCTGAGTTCCATTTCTAAATTAACAAAAATTGATATTCTTAAAAAAATTTCCTTGATTTTAGTCAAGGCTGTGTAAATAAACTATAATTTTTAATTATCTTATATAAAAATTTAATTAACCGACTTACTCATGATCCCATGGACAAATTTCCACGAGCTTCTCTTTGTGACCATCCGCCGAGACGACTGATATTATCTTCCTCACAGGTTCTGACTTAATCTCTTGAGTAATTTGGCCTTCGGGTTTTGTCTGAGGAATTTCCTCCTCGCTCCTTCCTTCCAGGTAGTAACTCCCGCTGTTCGACGACCCCGCACTCGTTTGCTTCGACAACAACCCGCCGCGATTCTCTCCAATCCCACAAGAGGAGCTTCCAGGGGAAATGATGGGCTCCGCCAATGGAAGGTCGATCAAGGGCGGAGACGCCGTTGTTGCAATGACCGGAGATGGAACGACAGTCGCTGGCGGCGAAGGAATTGAATCCTCTTCCTTCGATTGGGTCTTGGGGCTCATGTTTAGCTCAGGAGGAATTCTAATGGGAGCCGAGATAATGGCCGCAAGGGCACAAGCAGGAGCAGAAGAGGATAAAAGTGAAACTTTGTTCACGACGTTGGAAGGTGCGGAAGTGGAGAGTTTGGGAGGAGGACCAGCCTTCGACTCCGTTTTCTCTTTCTCGGGAAGTTTCTCGAGACTCTCCCAGGGGCAAACGTCGTCAAAACTCCCACCTGACCTGTTGAACCACAAGTAGAAATTAGGATTCGAAAAGGGTCATTGGAAGCACATTCACACAGAGAGATCACAATGACAAATTGACAACATTCGAAGATCCATTACTAGTCACATCACAAGACGAGTACAAGTTCTGCTACGTTACGAATTCAAGTTATGAGAAAATGAGTAAATAGATCGATAACGAAGACACATTTCACCTCCTTCGCTTTTAATTAGTCGCATTCTATCCAATCCACTTAAGTAAATAAACAACAAATTCATAATTTCAATTAAACAGTAGAAATAAAGAGTAATTTGTAAACTGAGACAAAATGAGAGGAAAATCATTAACGCAAATCAAAATCGTAATAAAATTTTAAGATCCAAAATAATTAACTAATGGTTCATTGAAAATATATAGCAAAACAAGTCAAAAGCGAATAACATTATTTTACAATTTATGCTTATTATTGTAGTTTAAGCATATTATTACTTATATGGTATAAATATATAAAAGCTAACTAAAAGAAGTTGCATAATATTAAATGAAAAATAAAAAAGTTTTGAACTAATCAAAATAAAATTAAAACATTTTAAGATTTTTAAAAAAATAGAGAATGATAATTTTTAATAAAAACCTAATATTTATAAATGAAAGAAGAATTTGCTCTATAGATAACAAAAAAGATATTTTTTCCAAAAATTATTAAAGCAATAAATAGGAAAACGACGGAGTGTTTTCGTATATTGAAAGCATCCTAAGTCTTACAATGTTTGTTTGCTCAGGGAACCACTATCTCTCTTCTCATCAGGAATCATATCTCCCCTAATAAGTATTTAAATTCGTTCATCAATGTCATGTATGTAGCTTTTATAGCATAGTTGATTAAATTGATTCAATTATTTCATTTTTGGTTAGTGACTTTTCGGTTGTTCAATATTATATCAAATTAGGTATAATGAATGCTGGTAATAATGGTTTAATTGTTGTTGAATATCCAGTTCAAAATCTTGATTTTACCGGTATGGGCATTCAGAGAGTGACGACAACTTCTCAACGTCGGGATTGGAAGCAGAGAGATGATCAGGTCGGTTTCCTGTTGTGAGAAGAAGAACTTCGTCTGTGGCTTTGAGAACTTCGCCCACCCCAGCAGTGGCACTTTGACTTGGAATTGGAAATATAGGAGCGCTCGTTGTGGAAGATTTCTTTTTCCCTGGCTGCATGAAGCTGAAGAATCTGTTCAATCAATAAATACTTTAATAATCTTGAAATAAATAAAATTTATCTTTTAAATCATTTAAGTTAGGATAGATAGAATATTTGTAAATTGTTGATTTCACTAACTTAATAAATGAATAAAGTATCTTTTAATGTGAATATTAAAATATTTATTATTATAAAAATGTAAAAAATTATTGAAGTGACCTTTTCTTCGTGCTTGGTTGCATCGCATTGGATAATAAAGATTTGTAATGATCCGAGCGGATGAACCGCGGGTAGCAGTCTTTCTTGAGAAGCAAAGTGTAAACATGTTCTGCTGCAGGGTCAAATGTGAATCTCGATGGAGTTGGAAGTTTCATTTCTTTTTGAACCTTCTCCATTGTACGCATATCAATATTGATTTCACATGGAGCTCCAGGTGAAAGAAACTCACTGAAAAAAGTACATAAAATCATTATTATTAAATCAGTATTTTCATTATTATTAGGTGGTAATCAATATTATTTTAGAAAATTCCATCAATTAACATTAAAGCTTATATTTATGATAAAATAAGTTGATGATTTACTTGTAAATGTGCTGAGCTTGAGACTTCACTCTACAAGCAGGTCCTGACCTCAAATCTCTTACTGCAGTCCAAAATCTTATGTTTTCGTGACAATACTCTTTCTTCAGGTACGTAGTAAATTCCCGAAGCCCTGAAATATTGTTTCATTTGAGGTATTTGAACAATTCTAATGGTTTATATAGATCTTAATGTGCGTTTTACATTTTACCACGAGAGATGTTTTAAATAGCAGGAGATTTGAAAACAAATAATTTTACTCACCAGTGGAGTCGAAAACGAGATCTTTCATTGAAATTGCCCATCGTTTTACACGCCGTTCCATTGGAACTTCGACTCTAAAAAATAAAATTTTATTTATTTATCCAACTATCTTTAAGAATATTGTTCTAATGCTAATGCATTTTTAAGAATATATCTGAAAATTAGAATCTTACAAAGGTGCGTTAATAATCCAAAAGCACGGGTCGTCAGACTGCCAAGGGTTCGAAGGCTGCCTCGGAACCAAAAATGGATCTTGTTCGTTGTACACTTCACAATGAGTATTCGAGCTTTCTAAAGCTTGTGAAACTAAAAGGAAATTTATTCTTTATCAGCTCTCCATTTTATATTGGAATTTCAAGTCATTAGTGATTTAGGCTTTGAAATATTTAGTTATAAAGTCATAAATGGTAATTGAAAGGTAAGCATTCGTTTCCACCTTTTATACGGGTTCGTATACATGAAGAGCGAAGGAGGTCGACTTCAGCTCGAAGATCCTCAATGAGATTTGTTCTCCGAAGTTGCTTCGTTCCCTCTTTGGCATGGAAGTCCGCCATGTGCATTGGCGGAGTTTCCACACAAGACGTGATGCCAGGTGGAGGGCGAAGAACTCGCCAAAAGGCTCGCTCTTGGCTATCAGTTACCAATTTATCCACTTTCTTTCGGTCCTTACTAATGCGAACCTATAGTACAATAAATACAAAATAAAACTCTCTCAAGAATGATTAATTGCGTAAATATGCATTTTATACAGATGAAAAGTTTGGATTTATGAGGGTTTACTTGTTCATCTGCTTGCATTGAAATGAAATCCCATTTTTGCACGAGATTCTTTTTCAACTGATTGAGCGACTCAAGTTCGTAGTCATCAAGTCCATGTTTCTGCTTATTCCGAAGAGTTCGTTTAGAAAGAAAAATGGCATAGTCGACAGAGTCTAGGCAAGGAACTTGCGATGGCCAATAATACGGCGTCTGTTGGACCAAATCATTTGATTAGTTCAATCACAGTTAAATAGTTTTTATAAATTCATTTTTACAATGAAAACTAATGCAAGTTTACAATGAAAACTAATGAAAGTTAAAATGTTTCTTACTTGAAAACGGTACAAAGATGAATCGTCTTTGACGGATAAGTTTCGATTGTCGGTAGAAATTGGGAAGAAGTATCCATGTTGACATAAAAGACTGGCAAGATGAATAGCTTCAACTACATCAGTCAAAACAATTAACAAAATGACCTTTTTTGAAAAATTGAACGTTTCAACCATCGAGATTTAATGGTCTTCGGAATTTAATTATTAGATATGAAGCAAATAAAACGTTTCTGATCAGTAATATTTGTCAAATTGTCTTACTTGAGTCTTCAATAGAGAGTCTTTCCATTAGCCATTCAATAATGTCATAGCCGGCGAAGGCAGCTGGAATGGAAGTGAGGAAGAGCTTCTGACTCCGAACAGGAACACCATGTTCTGGATCCTGCATCTCCTTGATCAAATTCTCCATCTAATTAGTGAAAATGGATTAAAATAAAAAATCATGAATTAACAATTAAATCAGACGTAATAATGACTAACCAAATTTTTGTTAAAATGCCAATTTCATTTGTTGTTATACTTTGTCACTCATATTTATTTTTTTAAATTTTAATATTAATTAAAAAATTGAGTAAATTAGATAATTCCTGTCTTGAATTGTAATAAAAAAAACTTACCTTAATATAAGCCAAGGGTCTCTTGTAGACAACTTCTTGATGAAGGGGATCAGGGGAGCACGCATTGATATGCGAGAGCAATTCCATCTCTCCTAAGTAATACCTGGCCGTTGATGACAATGAAAAATTTCTTAAATAAACTGGAAGTTTCATTCACAGTTTTTAATTCCCTCTGCGTCGAATATTATACGAGAATGTTAAATTGTCAGAAATTGCCGAATTCCTTTGTCGGTTAATTTATTGTCTTCAATTTGAAGCGAGAATTCCAAATTATTAACTTATAAAGTTCATAATATATTAAAATTTTAACGGAGGAATTTTAAATTTCTAAACAAAATTTTAAAAGCACTAATTATTGTTCTCATCATCGTTGAAAACCTTTGAAGTCGTTTAAAAGTTAGTTAACTGAAAATGTAAGTTGGTCGATTTAACAATTCTTATGTTCGAACTTGAAGAGGAGAGTTGATTTGTAATAGCGTTTGTGCTCGTGGTAAAGTCAATTTAGCACTCAAACAGAGTTTCTTCAGCTTCACTTTGGTGTTCGTCCGCATGGTAATTGACTTGACGTGGTTGAAGTATCGAATATTAAATTGGGAAATGATAAGGTCTTTACGAAAATAAAAAAACTGGAATGAGGTTGGTTGAAGGCCGAGACAGGCTTTTATGGCGAGGACCTAAAATAGGAAAAGAGATCCTCTTCAAACAATGACACTTATTGATTTGGGCTATTTTCTTAGCGAGGCAGGTCGATTTTTGCTAAATCGGTGAAAGGGGAAAAGTGTGAAAAGGGTAAAATGAGGGAAAGAGGAGTCAAACTAGGTTCATGGGACATGAAGTTTAAGAAGAGTCAAGTAGATGATTTTACCTTTTATTTTCTCGCCTCGTCGATTTCCACTGAATTCGTTCCTCAAGAGGGAACGAACCGAACGTGAACATCTCGGAAGGGTTTAAGGGCGGGGAGACTCTCGGGGAAATTCGGACTTCTCCGGCAGAATAATGGTGATATAAAACCCCATTCATGATGATAGACTCCCTATCCTATTCCTATGTTCTCAATTCCCATTACAATACTTTCTATTTGAATAACCCGAATTGATACTCTCTGCCTATGGCCCGGTATACTCATATTTAAACCCCGAAAACTCCGAAGTTACCTTTCTAGCAGGGCCTTTTCCAAGAACTTTCCGGTCTTCACCTTTCCCCTATTCCTCTAATGTAAAGGTTCGTATAAACTCTCGCGCCGGTTATTACGAATTTAACCTACACGCAACCTGTAACACAATTGCTCACGCTTCCAGGCCGACAGAACCCTTGATGTAACTTGGTCGTTTCTGCGCATAGTGCATCGAATTTTAACACACGAAGAACGAATTGGAGCGTCTGAGGTGACGAACGGATTTGGTCGCCTTTGCAAGCGCCATTCACTCTTGGTTCCTTCGACGCCTCGCTACTCGTCAACCTCTTGTAACTCTCTAATTAACTACGCAGTTAATTAACCACTCGATTCCTTACACGATCGTATTAAACAAGTTCCCTTTAAACCGCCGTTATCTCCTAGCCATTCTCAACTCGAGAAGCAAGAAAACTGAAGAGAACAAAAGAACAGAATCAGATTTGACCTTTTGAACAAACTCAGTGAGAAACCGACTTTGACGAAGCTAGAATGTCGAGCAAGATGGAAATGAGTTTGGAGGACATCATAACTCAGACGAAGGGAACCAGAAGAGGTCGAGGAGGCGGACGAGGACGAGGAGCCGGACGAGGTGGACGAGGTGGAAACCGCGGTGGCTCGCCATTTAAAGCCGGTGGTGGAAACCGCCGAGGCGGGAATCGCATGGGCGGAGGCGGCGCTCCCCCATTTCGGCGCTCACGGGTACAAATTCCTGGAATTTCCAATTCCAAATTACCAATTCCCCAGTTGGAATTGTAAAAAAAGTACCTTCGATGATCGAAGTTCGATCGATTTTTATCGAAGATAAAAATCAAAGTTGGATTTGAACCGGAGGAGCGGAGAAATTCTCCGGAGGGAAAATTACCTAACATAATGCTCGAATATGGAATTCCCAATTGAAGGGTGGATCGGCCGCTGACGGAGTTTGGTCTCACGATAAATATCAAGATTTTGGCGGACGGAAGACGGCAGGAGGAGCCCAAGGAGGGTCAGCCAAGATCACCATTTCCAATCTTCATTATGGCGTCTCTGACGCTGACATCATGGTAAATTCACTTAATTTATATAAAAGCATTTTGAAAACAAAATTATAAATTAAAATTAATGACAAAAATGCATGTTTCATCTTGGACGGTTAGATTATATGAATCTATTTGACTCATAGGAACTCTTCAGCGAGATGGGAGCCATCCGATATGCATCCGTTCATTACGACCGATCCGGACGTTCTATGGGGAAGGCTGATGTGACATTTGAGCGACGTGCTGATGCATCTCAAGCCATTCAACAATACAATGGCGTTCCTCTTGATGGTATTAACATGGTTTAATGGATACTTAAATTCTTAAATTAAGAGAATTTCGTTATTCATAAGACTCACTGTTATTAATTCAAATTGTCAGTTAATTCTTAAACAATAATTCCATTATTTCTTAGTATGAGGAATTAACTATTTATTTTAAACCTTTTTATTCCAATGGTCAGGAAGTAAGGAATACTCATTTTGCCAATTAAATGAAATTAACAAAATGTATTATAATGTAATGTTTAGGCCGTGCAATGGCGATTGGATGGGCGTCTGCACCTGTAGCAACCCAACAAACGAGCCCGAGAAACCTTAGACAAGTTCAGGGTGGTCGGGTTGTTCGACCTGGAGCTCGTGGAGGTTTCCGTGGAGGGAGAGGAGCAAGGGGTGGACGTGGCGGCGGCGGAGGTCGAGGAGGTCAAAAGAAAACCGCTGCTCCGACAGCTGCTGAACTTGATGCTGAACTCGATGCGTATGTGAGTCAGAAGATGGTTTAAATGTTAAATCTGGGGCGTTCATTTATATTAAAGCCTAATGGCTATGATTGATTAACTTTTTCTTTATGATTAAAATTTACAAAAAGTAATTAAAGCTCCAGTCCTCTTTTTATAAAATGTTACATAATTTAAGATGTGTTAAAAAGATTTTTAGATTATTTTACCCTATTTGTCAATCTATTTAATTAAACTTGTTCTTTTCAAGTTCTTAAACGCTAGATAACGAATAAATAAACTTATCCTTGTTTTCAATTGAAGTCCATGAAAGATTATTTTTAACTAATTGTAAGAAAAACAATAAGTTCATAGTCTCATTCATATTTGGCGGAGTTCTCATTATTTCATAGTGACGTACTTGGAAATTCATGATCGTTTGTCTTTTGTACTTCATGATCGTTTGTCTTTTGTACTTCATGATCGTTTGTCTTTTGTACTTCATGATCGTTTGTCTTTTGTACTTCATGATCGTTTGTCTTTTGTACTTTAAAACGTTTTAGTTACGTTTTATTATAAAATATGACGACCTATGTGGCGGCTATTTAAAGGTATGGAAACGGTATGGATTTTAGTCCAATTAACTCACAAGCCCGAGAATCGCAATTCATTTTATGGTTAATCTTAAATACGCGATTATAAAACAGTTAAAATTTCAAGTGTTAAATTTTGTGATGGACAATGGAGAAGGGTATGGGATCTGACGAGAATGAATGCCATGCCATTTCTCATCTTTCTCTCAATGAAGACGATCCAGACGAAGTGTCAAAAGACCGAAACGACAACGCCGACCCAGTAGTTCAACTTGACTTATTCAATAGTGTCAAAAGTTCGAAGGAGCTTTATAAGAAAAAATTAAGCGAAGCCCCCCAACAGGAATCAGGAAAGGGTCCTTGGAAAAAGTTCAAGGACTTTGCCTCTTCATTCTTCAAAGGTCTTTATTGGAAAGTTGAGACAGCGAAGACTGAGAAAAAGGTAAGTTTTACATTAAAAATAATTATTGATAATTGGCATATTAACTGTATAAAGGCCAAACACGCTTACGATCGTACGCAGGGGTACTTAATGTGCCATAACTCATTAAACATAACTAATGGACTTGTGGGATTTTCTGTATTTGTCCATAATTTAATTTTACATAAGATAAGATCGAAATTGACAAAATAATTGATGCTTTCCAATTTTTAAAAATCGAAAACTGAAATATTTCGAGATTTTATAATGTTGAAAGGATAGGAAGGACCACCCATGGATTGTAAAATTGATGAACATGTAAAATTTGTAAAACGTTTGTTAATACTCCATTTAGATGGGTGTGTATAATCGTAAGCATGCCTGGCCTTCCAGCTATTTTAAAACCATCGGATCCTATACAGTTAAACCATTATTATTGCTTTGCCTAACATGCATGTGGTTGTGAGAACATTAATTGAATATCTTTCACTCTTAAAAAAATATCGAAAGCAAATTGAAAAAGTAAACAGTAAACTCATCAAACTTTTTTTAAACTTTTTATATGCAATTATAATAAATTGTGAAGTAAATTGAAACTGTTTGACTTTAAAGGTCAGTTGGTTGAAAGAAGAACCTGAAATCGTCAGCCAAACCAACATTGAAGAAAGGAGCATTAAAAAGTCGCTAGTTCGAGTCAAAATGTCGCCGCCGATCATGAAATCCCAAAAGAAGTCGACCGCTGGCCCCGAACAGGAAATCATGATTCCAACTGACGACTTGGTCGCTGTGGCTGAAGGAGTGACGCTGAATAGCTTCAGACACACGACTCAGCAGAATGAAAACAGCGACATCCGAATGAATCCTCTCGTCATAAGAGTTTCATCAATGACGGATCTTACGGAACTGAGAGCCAGAAGCGAAACTATCGAAGCGGTCAGAAATTATGAGAGGAACGGAAGGTCAGAAATTACTTTTAACAACAATGATAAAAACAAAGTGAGAAATGAATCCGAATTAATTACTTCAGCCAGCAGTGATTCCATCCAAGGTATGCATTTATTGTTAGTCTTAATTAACGTTACAAAATTGCTCTAAGCATTTGATAATTAACTTTTTGTTCATAGTCACGAATCATAGTTTAGCCAAAATCTTTGATATTCTAATATATTCATCTCTAAACACCTGTTTAATTGTTAATTGTCTTAATGCTAGAGGGGACACCTTCAGTTGAGGGCGAAGATCCTCCCTTTATGCAACTTAATCATCAAAATGGAGAGGAAAGCAAAGGCGAAGCTAAGAAGCCTAAACAAGTTCAAGAGCGTGATGGTAAAATGATTTTTATTATTTGTAATTTAACATACCTTTATCTGTTAATTAGTTTGGTTTATAGTTAGTTTGAGAACGTATCTTTAATCGTCCCCAAATTAGAGTTTTCAATATAAATATCTTTAATTGCCATTCTCATTTATTTGATCGGGTCAAATTGACCCCCTCACTTACTCTTTGTCATAAATTTACGATAAAGGTGACAAGTGAGAATGGTCAAATAAAATATAAAAATGTCATGTCATAGAAATTACTATTTCATTATACCAATGGAAAATCCTATTGAAATTTTCATAAAAGAGAAATCGTTTCTTGAAGCTTTCTAAAAGCAAAGTGTAAGTTTGTCTTTTGCACTTCGTAAATTCCTCTTTGAAATGGAGAGATTTGGCAAAGAAAACAAATTTCAATCACTTCGATTAGTCGAGTCGAGTGATTCGGACTCGGATGATAGCGGAGGTGGTGGGGATTCAATTAGAAATGGACCCTGGGGATTTTCCGTTATGAAATCCATCCTGGACAGATTGAGTCTCAAATCTTCAAAGAAATGCGAGGCCAAAAGAGAACCCAAGCCTCATTGCTCGTATTATAGGAACTTGAAGCCGACAAGGCCTTGTAATCTTCCTGGTAGCAATCACACCAATTAACTTTCAATTTTTACGACAGAATACCTTAATAACATTTAGTTAATATGGCTTTGTCATAATATTGGCAATAGTTCTCCAATATGGAATATGAACAGAAACCCTATTTCCATTAAAAAATAATGACATTAAAGATTAGATGTAAAAAGCTTTCTGGCCAAATACTAACAACATAAATTGAAATGTTACAATTATTAACAGATCCAACTTCATTACTACCTATTTAATATAATAGCTAAAATTTTTCATTTTCTTTGTAAATATAGATGATGACGAACTGATTGAAGATGAACCCAAGCACGTTCACCCAATGACTGAAGATTTGATTGTTCCAACACCAGAAGAATTGGCCAAAATCCTTCCAAAAGAGTTTCATCCCTTCATTGCAAAGAGCTGCAAGAAAGACTGCAGGACCTGGCTGTGGAAGTCATCAGCCCAACGAAAGACTGTCCTTGACCATCAGAATGAAGGAAGACGATCAACTTAAATCTCCAATACTTCTTTTTCCATTTCATTATATTTCCATTTAATATTTAAACATGAATTTTTGTCTAAAATCTCAACTACTAACCTCGTCAATATTTAATATATAAAGCCCTTTGTATTCGATCTTCTAAATTCCTATGAATGACATGAATGTGTATTATGAATTTATGAATTAATGATGTAAAACTGAAAGTTTAAAATGTTTAGCGTTAAATAATAAATAGCAAAAAATTGAAGAATTGGCTATTTAGTTGATATTGAACGTTAGGCTTTCGAGGAAAGCTCATGGGGAAAATGCAACATTTGAACATCTTGGGAATAATTTTGTGCGAGCGATGATTCTTTATTGACTGATTCATTCTAGGGAAGACAGGCTTGAACGAATCTATTTAACTCTCCCATTTTATCTTAATTAAATAAATTAACTACATTTAAACTAATTAGTTTTTCCATGTAGGGTAGATCATCGAATTAGACGTAGAACGTAGCCCTCAAGTCTAGCAAAACTTTCTTTTTCTTTGAGTTTGAAACCTTTTTTCAATTTGACTCAAAAGCCCTCAACTCTCAATTTCAAAAGGCTCATTTTCATCCTTCTTAAAGTATAATTAAATATTGGCTCAATCTTGGTTCTAGAAATAGAGATCGATGCTGTTTTAATTCACCATTCTTTCTGATTCCTTCAGCTTTTAATCAATTAAAGAGTGTAGCTATTATTATACTTATCAATTTCATAGTCTAAAATCAACTATTTTCAAAACTATCGTGGTGATTCATTGTTGTGCCAATTTAAATTTACGCAAGCTAATCTTTGTATAAGCATTCATTTTGTCAGTATTATATTTACCGCTGTGAATATCCTTTTAAATAAGTAATAAGTTAATTTACAATAATTTATTATCATATCATAAGGCGAAGTTCGAAACTACTTCGACGGGAAATTGCGGTTTGAGAAAGCATAAAGTAAGCCTATCTATTCTACCAAATTAATGATATTTTTTAACGCTTATCTTTTTTCCATTCCAGTTATAACTTTAGTTTTCTACATTCAGTTCGTCGCGTAAAGAAAGAGAAACAAATGAGTTTTCTATTGTAAGTAATTGATAAAATAATCAAATACCGTTAAATTATAATTATCCTAAATGAGCTTTCATATAAGAGAAAAACAAAAAGTATAACTTGTCAAGAAATATTTACATAATAATATAAATATTTTCAGTGGAAACCGACAAGCCAAGACTTTTAAGCCTAAGAAACATATCCCCGAAGGGACTCACCAATATGACTTAATGAAACATGCAGCAGCGACACTTGGATCCGGAAATCTTCGCCTAGCTGTCGTATTGCCTGAAGGCGAAGATCCAAATGAATGGGTTGCCGTCAATAGTAATTTAAAATTCAATGATTTTCTTTTGATTGAAGGCCTTAGTCTTGATTAATATAGCTTTTTTAATAATTAGTAATTATTTTTGGATTTTGAACTAATTGCATAAAAGTTTTGGAATTTATACTCTTATTTGGACTTTTAGCGGTTGACTTTTTCAACCAAATCAACATGCTCTATGGGACAATCACCGAATTTTGTACCGAAGACAGCTGTGCGGTTATGGCCGCTGGGCCTAAATACGAGTATCATTGGGCCGACGGTCATGTTGTAAAAAAACCCATTAAGTGCTCAGCACCGAAATACATTGATTTTCTCATGACTTGGGTTCAAGATCAATTAGATGACGAAACTCTTTTCCCTTCTAAAATTGGTAATTGGCTAATGTGAATTTAGAATAAAATAAATATAATAAATTATTAGGTAATGAATGATTACACACACTTAAACTCAATAAATTCAACCATTAGGTATTTTCTAATTGTTATAATTATTTTCGTTTATTAAAATAATTCTTTCGGTTTCAGGCGTACCTTTTCCAAAGAATTTCCTTACCATTGCGAAAACGATTCTTAAGCGGCTCTTCCGCGTCTACGCTCACATTTACCATCAACATTTCGCGGAAGTTGTTCAGCTTGGAGAAGAAGCTCATCTCAACACGTCATTCAAACACTTCATCTTCTTCGTACAGGAATTCAATCTCATTGAACGCAAAGAACTCGCACCACTCCAGGAGCTCATTGACAAATTGACGAGTAACCCAAAGGACGCCCGATGATTCTTTTTATAAACTGAGAATTGGATTTACGATTTAAAAATTCTTCAATCAACATTCTATTCATTTTACGCAATGCAACTACTAATTATTTAAATACCTTTATAGTTTGTGAATTTAAACGATTTTTATTTACTATTAGTTTAGTATTATGTATAGGTATTTGAAAGTACTATGGACTAAAACGTTAGTTTTTACTTTTAAATAATTTTGATGATAAAAGTTTAATAATAGTATTAATTTAAAATCAATTTTTAATAACACCGGTAAAGGGCATGGTATATTTATATAAGATAACTGAGAAAGAAGTGACATAACTGCACATTTGGTAACTATGCAGAATCTTAAAAAAATTGTGCATAGTGTGAAGTCATCGAAGCTCTAGAAATTGCAAGGTATAAGTCAAGATGATAGGGTCCACCGAAATTAAATACTAATAAGCTAATTGTTTTTAGACTAATTCGAGTATGCTGATTACGAATCTGAAGTGGTATAAAATGGCAAAGTCATAGACATTTAAAGTGAAATTTTTAGCTAAGACAGTCTCAAAAACGGGACGCTGAAATTAAAAATAAACTGAGGTGTACATTTTATAGCTACTCAAATGGGCTTCAAGACTTTATATTGGTGATATATAAAATCTTGAACTCTGAGAATGCAATATGAAAGTATGAAATTATTCGTGGAATAATTATCATAAGGGAAAAATGAGAATATTTCAATTTTTTCGAGCTTCGATGACGTCATTTCATTATTACTAAGGGCTATGTCGCGAACTTGGGTAAAGGGGATTTGTAAGATGTTATTCAAATAATATTGCTATTTGTTATCTTTAATATTTTACATGTTATTGTTATCATTTTATTTATTAAGTAGAACCAGTAGAACATGAAAATGCAGTTTTTAATTGAATTGTAGTTAAAAGTTCTTGTTATTTAACCAAGTTTATGAATGTTAATTATATTTTCGGATTACACAAGCGTTTAAGTTCATAAAATTACGATATCGATAAAAAATTACCATAAAAGATAAAATAGACTTAAGTGATCAAGCACTTGCACCTGACTCTTTACAAAAGGATCTTCTTTGTTTTCAATTATCTCTCAAATCCAAATTCAATGTTCTGAATGTACCTAAATCACATCTACGACGTATTAAATATTTAAAAATGCAATAATTGAACTTGGCGAAATTATATTAGCTCGCAGAATTGAGAAATATTAAAATATATGATTGATTTTTTGAGAGAATTTTGAAAATAAGGGATTTCTCTTTGTAGCAAATTGTAAACCAAATGGCTATAAATTAAAATTCAATTTCTTATAAATATCAGGTAAGAAAAACATGAATGTGAATTCAAAAAATATTTATACTCCGTTGAAACAATGTTCATGAACTTAAAAAAAATAAAGATTTCAAATAAATTCAATTAAACTCAAGTCATTTTTAACATTTATTTAAGTATGTTAATCCAATTGCATTTCAAATTGTGTAACTCAATTGGACGAAACATGAATTGTGCGTAATTAATGCTTAATTGTGCAACCATATTACATGAAAAGATCCAAAGAAATCTAGAAATCCTCAATGAAACAGAGTTCATCTTCATTCATTCCCTTTACTCGTATGCTTTTGAAATTATAGACAAAATACTATTAATAAAAGGCATTTTGATTAGTTGAAGCATATGAAGAAACATGGCCAATTAACCATATAAAGCTTTTTAAACAGTAAATGGCAATGTTTATTCAGGTCATATTAGTAAATAAATAACAATTTCGATAATAATGCGACAGGTACAAATTAATACAATTAATTAACATTGACTCTCAAACATACGCGACTGATTTTAGCTCCATAATGTCCGGCCCAAAATTGTGTGTCTTTGGCTCGAATTTTAACAAGGACTTTATCAGGATATAAGTCTCCCTCCACTTCAGAAGTAAAAGATGGAATTTCAACGGACTCTTTCTTCCATTCCATGCCTCGGGGATGCGCCCCTTCAATAGTGTCACTGGCAAGATCTAAAGCCGATTGCGAATTGATCAAATGAACAATAACGTCGTATTCAGATGAACAGTCGAATCTTGGAGCTGTCCTGAAATAGTGAATACACAATAAATACTCTATTTAAAACACAATAAAACTCATTTTTTGATTGAGAATTCCGAGCCTTAATTTCTAAGTATTTAAAAAAGTATTTTTATATTAATTAAAAATTTAATTATAATTTATTGTATATGCTGTAAAAAGGATTGGTTCTTAATCTTAAAGAACCAACTCCCTCGGATGGCAGAATTAATTTAAGTTGTGTCTTTAACAGTTGAATTTTTTTAAATTCAAACCACTAATAAAACAACTATTAAAAATGTAAACATATCGTAGGTATTAAAATAAAAATGAGAATTTACATCATCGAGAAATGAAATGAAAATGGAATTGACATCTTCATAATTGCAGGAGAGAATCCTTGTTCAAAAAGCTTAATTTCTTGAATAAGGTAGCAATGTTGATACGTGCTTGTAAAACATGTGTTGTTATTCCCAAACATTGGATCAGGAGGAAGAGGATTACATCCAGCAGGAGGATTTTCAATTAGCCATCGAGCTCCGCGATTACCACCATCACGATGATTCCAATGTGTTGATTGATCTTCAAACAACGTTATTTAAAATCCTTATATAATTACTCTTAGATAGTTAATAATTTGATAATTAATGTAATCATTTCATTTAAACAATCAGATTCATCATCTTCACGTAATTTGACGTGTAATTTACCTTCTCCCGAATGATTCTTAACGAAGTTTTTCGTAAATGGCATGTATTTTGCTTCAGCGTAAAACGCAATCCAAGAATTCTTGTGAAGTTTGAGTCTTGAAGGAACATTTTCCCAATTGATTCCATTTGCTTTATAGAATCTTTTCCAAAATGACTTTAAGACTGTGATGTCTTTCCAGGCTCGACAGACCTAAATTATAAAAAAAAGACATTTTTAAATGCTTTATAATACCTAAACTAGAGATAAAGCTATACATGTGTAGAAAGACAGATAATTACCTGATTGGCATTCAAAATGACTTCAATTGGAAGTTTGCTTAATATTAATTCCAGAACAGATTCAGGTAAAATGACATCTTCATGTAGTGAAAATCCATTTTCGTCATAATAAGGTCTTTCTGATTGAAAATCTTGCCAAGAAGAACCATTTGGGTCAGCTGTTAGATAATTATCATTTTCATAACTATCTTGACCATTTAAAGGCAACAATCCAAGCAAAGATTTAACAGAATTGAGGGCAGATGAGAGAGACATTTTGGGAAAACTTAGAAAATTTTATGGAGGAAAAGTAGGTGATTGAGATTTCGTCTATAAATAATTTAGATGAGTCAACGAAACGAAATTAAGTAGTTGGTTCATCTGACCGATTACAAAGTCCGTCACTCACATTGGAATTAACTGGGTTGATTAACCCTAAGTATTCAGAAAGGAAAAGGATATAAATTACATTTTTAACTATCTAATCAGGTTTATAAAGTTTTCTCTATTATCGCATAAAATAGTTGAAACTTTTCGTTGGGGTAAAAAGTAATTCTTAAAGTTGATTTCTTTTTTCTTTTCAAACGTTCTTTTCAATTAGTAATAAATAAATATTAAATTATTTGTCGTTAATAAACTTAGTAATTATCATTATTATTATTGTTGTTGTTATTATTAGAAAGACAATGTCAAAGGTCAAAGCTATTTTTTATTTTATCATTTATTTCTATTTAGAATCCCTATAATTCTCTCACATCTATATTTTGCAATTTACAAGAATGATAGATAATCAATAAAATAGACTTTTCTTTCAATTGCATCAAGGAATGGAACAATGTATTTTAATTACAGATTTTTAGTTTAATAAGTATTATATTTTTGATTTGGATTATACAAATCTTTTAACAATATTAACATAGTAGATTGGTAAAATAAACAATATAATTCTGTCAAACAATCAATATTTGATAATTTTTAGGTTTATATTTATTTCTAATAACTAGCATAGCTTTTATTTAGAATTTGCGAAGATAAATAGTAGGGTGGTATTCTTAATAAATTGGTTATTCATTCGTACTCTTATATGAATATCTATGGACAGCGCAGAACAAGAATATATAAAGATCTTTTGTTCAATATTCGGACAAAGAGAATTCAATAGCAAATTACGCGTTAATTTGATAATTTTTCATTTTTTCCATTACCAGTTGCCCTTATTATGATCAACATTTTTTTAAATTCTTTCCTTAATGATTAAAGTAAATATTTATTATAATTTACGTTAATATACTCACAGTCCATTTATAATGGTGAAATAATCTTAAAACACGAGTATTTATTAAATATAAATTAATTTTAGAAGAGATTAGCATACTAGATATAATTGTCTACATATATCTAGTTATCTTAATAATGTTAAGTAGATTACACTCTAGAAAAAATCAAGGGAAGAGAATTAAGACAATAGCACAATTTCTACAAAATGAATGAGAGAGAAATGCAAAAAACAACATAATTTGATAAAAGTTCAATAATTGAGAAAAGTGAATTAAAGAGAAATGTATAGGTAAATAATACATTATTATTTTAATTCAACACTAACCTTACACATTTAATGAACATCTAATTGATATAATATGTAGTTTCAGTTTAGCACAGCGATTAGGAAAAGGTATTTCAAAGTGGAATCACAAGTTGGAAATATGTTTGTGGTACCATAACAGTAACAAGTATTTTATCAAATAAAATAGTATGAACAAAATTATAAAAAGAAAAGGAGGAACTCATTACATTAGACATTTGAAGAAGATACTTTTATAAATGCAGGTAAGCTAATATTTTGTTCATTAATCTAATTACGCAATGTACTATTCATTGTACATTTATATATACGACTGGAAAGGAATTGAACGCGAGTTTTACTCTTCTGCCACAGTGATGTAGAACTGAAGCATCTTCCGGTTCTCTTGAAATTGTTTAAACGCATAGGACAATTGACCATTGGGGAGAATTGACGTGACGTCTCCAGTAAAGTAATTGAATACTTCGTCGTGGAATTTCTTGATTTCCAGTAATCTGTTGAGAACTCCGGGCCGTTTGAGAAAAATGTTGAAATCTTTATCACTTGGCATTTCATATTCAAGTTGAACCAGCAGTGCTGCGCTTAAATTCCTTAAAAGAATTCCTGCAAAATGCAAACGAGTTCATGAATTGAAAATACACCGGATTAAACAATAAAATTCGTTTAATAAAATTTTAATATTAAAAATTGTAATTTATAAGTATTAGTTCAATTGACACAGAGTGCATTTAGGAAGGGCAAAACTTATTCTCCATAAGTCATTATCTATAAATATTATTATCTTATCTTATTGTCAATAAGTAGCCTTTCAAGGAAAAAACTTTACCTCTATTGAATGCAATTCCAGGAGTTATAGCTGAATGGATTTCCAAAAACTCTCGAAGTATTCCAATGTATTTCTCAGTTTTCCTCATATTATTCACAAGTGATTCCATCTGATCCCTCATCATAGTATTGCTTCTCAGAATCATCCGCTTGGCCTCTTGGAAGATCCAGTGATTCTTGTGCAGCGTGCCCTTGTTGTTCTCAATGAAGTTTTCATACGGTGCCCAATTGGAATCCGGAGCCCCTTGGTGGAGTTGCAGGAGACTCATGAAGGTCGCAGCTTGAAGTTCTTCCTCAACAGCCTTCGTCGCCTCGATGACCTTTTCCCGCTTCTCTTCTCGGTCACAGAGAGAACATTTCATCGGGGCGGTTATATCAAGTGGATTTGTTGAGAGAAAATAGCCCTCGACATTGGAACTCCCACAACTCCCGCATTTGACTGATGAGGAGAAAGTGTCAAATTCCGTTGGGTCCATGCACCGTTGACATTTACAAATAAAGCTATTGGTGATCATCGCCACGTCTTGGCGCTTCAACGTCCCGTAGTGAAGATTTGTTTGTGAGTAGGCGATTGTTAAGAGATCTCCCTTCTTGATATCGACGGAAGCTCGAATCCTCAATTGGAAATTGGGTGCAAAACCAATGTTCCAATAACAATTGGGTGCACAAGAATGGGCAAACATGGATGCCTTCGGTGCGAGTAAAACAATTTTCCTGTATCAACAAATTAATTGATTATTAATTAATTAACAAGTTATTATAAATTATAAATGAATTATAACTACAAATAAGATTAGAAATTATAATATTAAGGTTTTTAAAATTAATGATATTTGGCCGTAAAGTAAACATTGAAATATTCGAAAGGAGTTAATTGACTTACGTCTGGTGGTCATTTTTCTCATCGTATTCCAGGTGATGAGATGCAAATGCATTGACGACCATGATGGAGTAAACTCGAACCCAATTCTCGTGATTTCCTAATTCGGGGTCATTGGTGATGCCGAAAAATTCCCTAATCTTCTTAAACATTTCGTGCCAAACAGGGGAAAATGGTTCTTTGCAGCTATTGTACTCGTTGTTCCTCTCGTACTGAAGGTTCATCATTCTTTCCCACAAACTCGGGTTTTTCTTCTTGACAAGAATGCCTCTAAGAATATTAATTCCTTCATAGATGTAATAAGGAGTAAGCCTCGAAGATGTTGGAGGCGGAGATGAATATTTGACATGATTCTTCTCAAAGATTGGACACTCGTTCTCAGCATGTGAAGAAATCTTTAATTGATTAAAAATTAGTTAAATACTATAATTTAGCCAATCAAATAATAATTTATATTGGATTATCATTATCATACTAATGTCATTTATGATTTAGTAAATCATAAATGACTAAATGATTTTAATAAAAGAGAATCCAAGAGTGTAAAGAATTGCGAAAGTGTTGAAACTCACTTGAGAACAGGATTTCCCACACACCGGCCATTTGCACCTTTTGCACCGATTTGATTTCTTTGACTCTTGCATTTCAGAACAACATCCAAGACAAACAGGCGCGAAGTCTCCATCGGATTTGTCCGACGGCGAGAATAATGAGGGAGTTTCATTGAGAATTGCAGTTCCAGCTAAAATACTCCGAGAGGCGACGTAGTGCCGACCGAGGTCTTCACTCTTACAGAGGTCAAGGAAGGAACATGCTTTCTTGTGGGATTTCCAATCAGCCTTTTGATGTTCCTTGGAACAGTAATTAGCCTCGTGACACGACGTGCAAGTCAAGTGACCAGAATTCGGACAAATCTCACATTTCATCCCATTGCTTTCGTTATTCACATTCTGAAAAATGAAATATAATTATTATTAAACATCATTCATCTTCCGTATAGCATATATTTTCTTTAAATAAAATTTAATATTTAAATAATTAAACAGGTTTTTTCCACTTTTGCTAATGAAGGAATTTCATTCAATGAACAAAACGAATGAACGAGAATTATGTAAAAATAAGTTAAAAGTAATTTAAGTAAATATAAATAAAGTTAAAAATATTTACCATTGAACTCATTTTTCGCATGTGATAAAAAAATTGTAATGACGAAGAGTTCAAGATGTTGGTTTTTTTAAGATATGAAGGTTACACTACTTAATGAGTATGAAATAATGTGAAAATGATGAATGAGGGATTAAAAGCCTCCTTATCTCCGATGCTGTCTCTTGCCTTGCGTGTTTGGGAATTTAATTAAAGACGAAGATAAGCAGGAGATCTGCTCGCTAAGAACTTGAGTTGTAGGAATGATAACGAGATATTAATAAGGGCTTCAACGGGATGCGGAATGAATGTTAGGAAATCCTGCGGAGGGTTTATCAAGAGTATTTAACTAATATAAAGGGATGAAGAGGAGGATCGGCATGGGTTTGATCCGCTGATTCTCAATGAGACTTTGGCGCTGGAGATTTCTTCATCTCGTGCCGTGTCTTGAGGGGAGGAAAACCAAGGATTCAAACAAGGATTTCAAACCTTGCTAAATCACTTTGATGCAATGTCTAGTCGGCTCATTGGGTTCGACTCGAAATTTCAACGTACTCTGCTCTCATCTCTTCGTCCAGATTCATATGGGATTGAATGAAAATGCAAATATTATTGGAATTTTACTTTGCTTCCATAGGGGTTAGTTGGTACAGTTATATCAACTGATATTACTCTCTTCGTCTCATCCAATCTTTTCTATTATGCCAACATTGCAAAGTCTGCTAATATAAAGTGTACATCTTTGAATACAATTCTCGTATTTCCCCTTATTTACAAATCATTCAGAAACGTTCCTTAAGCTCGATATTAAATACTAAAGAATTAAAGATTTTAAACATTATTGTTAATTCAATTAACTCTAACAGCATCACAAATACTTCAATGGTGATTTGGGTTAAGGATGATAAAATAAAAATTAATTTGTTAAGCGCCGATCAAATAATAAATTTTTCAATTTATTAGTTTATAATGAACGACTTTATTAAAGTTTATTTTGCATCTTATCAAGTATTCTAAATAAGATTTTAATGATCTTCAACCGAGAAGCTTATTTCCTCATTGAATGCAATTAAATAATGAGTCTCACAATAAGATCGATTTCTAATTATTAGTCAAGAATATCAAGAGTAAATTTCCAATTACATTTTTATTTAAATACAAGTAAATGTATATTACCTGATTAAAATTAATTATTCATTATAAATTCTAATAAATAATTATTTTGAATATTGAAGGAGAAATTAATATGAAATTCCTACGCTGTATCAATATCTTTCCATGTCATCTTTCTCATTTGGCTACTTTGGGGTTTTTTATTTTATTATTTATTATTCACATTTACTTTCTTCAACGAACAAAGCTCTTTTATTGCTGTATCTCATGTTCTTTGCTTGTTGTTATTGTTAAATTGAAGTTGAAGGGAGCTGAAGGAAATTCTTGGATTTTTAAACATCTTCATTTGACAGCTTTCATCTTCAATAAACAAGTGGTTGTGGTTCCTCCGTTTGCGGATTCAACTTCAGAAGAAGTTATGATGCAGAAAAGTATGTTTGTAAACAAATAGGCTTTTATAAGGCTCAATCCATCTTATTGCATTTCAGACGGAGGCAAAGTGACGCAAGATGTCTGAAATTGAGACGGACAAAGTAACTTTTTAATTCTCTTCTATGAATTTATAATCATAAACAAACATTGTAGCCATTCAATGAAAAGCATTATTTAAAGCATTTATATTTTCCCAAATATGGTCAAAATGAGAAAAGCACTCAAAAAGAAAATTACAAGTCTTTTAAATCTATTCTTATTTGTAGCATGACATAATTAATTAGGAATTTACAATAATTGCTGTGGATTAATGAAAAAATAATGACTAACATTAATATCGGACTCTTATATAATATTGATACCATATATTTTATGTAATGTATAATTTTATAGCGAATCATTCTATGTAAATAGTATCCTTTTAATGAAATGCTAAATAAAATATATTCTTTATCCTACTACTTTTTAGACTCTTTACTAACCTTCTATTTTTTGTGAATAATTTCAAAGTTAAAAATTTATCATTCAATGGGAATTTTTTCATTAAAAATCAATTAATCTTTGCGAAAAATTTTCAATTAAGAAATATAATAGCAAATAAATTGGTTGGAATAATCACATTTAGCCTTTCATTGATAGCAAATACAAAGAACACAATGAAACATAGGGCATGATAAATAGTCTTATCGGCAATTATTTATGTTTTAGGGTAAATTGAAGGATTCATTAAAGATAAAATGTTTCAACCATTCATATTATATCATATTGCATATTATAACAATCCTAAAGTATGTATTATATAATGTAATGACAAATTGGTATATAATCTAAGCTACGTGTGTTCCGTGTAGAAAACATGAAAGAGAATTTAGTCACTCTGCGAACGTGTCATTTCAGTCAAATCTTTATTGAATGTTTGTATACTTCAAAAACTAGTTTGCCTCATTCGATAAAATAAAATGACGCTTTATGATTTAAAGAAACATATCTAATCGTTCTCTTTGTAAAGTGCAAGGAGCAAAATGCTTCTGAGTATTTAAAACAATCATTAGTTTAAATATTTATATCAAGTGTAAAGACTAATCATTCAACACTTCATTCTTATTTCTGACTAATTTATTAAGTTCAAACAATAAAAGTCCCATATAATTAAATCTGACAATTCATTATTTTAGTTAGTGCAGTATCTCAATTTTTGAACCCTTTTAGGGAAACGGAACTGAGATTTTCTTGATAAAATGTACATAAAACTTTCAATAATTTGCATTATTACACTAACAATAGGATTTAAATTCTCAAACGGAATTCACATTCATCCCGACGGAGGTTACGATATTTCAATTGGTTGTGATTTTAGTTTATCCTCAGAAGATGATATTCTTATTGACAACATTGAGGTGAGGTGAAATTGTCAATTTAGAAATAATAAATTAGAAATTAGAAATGTCTTTATTTGATGATTGACAATGTTGAGCAAATTGTTCTTCTCCCACACCTAACCCTATATAAATAATCTATATTCATTCTAACTCATTTTTATTTTATAATCCTTGATTTTTAATTATTATAATAAATGTGTTTAATGAAGATTTATCATTATTATTTCTATTAGTTTGGCATAAGGGAATTATCCAATCAATTGTTTGCTTCAACAAATAAGAGATTTTACATTAAAAGTGCAAAATTCGTTATTCCGCTTTATTCCAATTTTAATTCAAGTTCTGTTAATTCAACCACAGGATATGGGTAAAAATTTAGAAAAATCTTAATTTTAAAGTATTTGTATTAGTTTTTTTTATTGATCATATTTAATTTTATATAATTAATTTTCATAGCCCGAGTTATGAAAATTCAGATTTTCGAATCACAAGTCCCACCAGTTTTAATACAAGTTCCAGAGTCGAAAATGGAAATAAATGTGGAGAAGCTGGAGAATTTATTGAACTCAATAGAGACAAGTTTTTTGGAGAAGACGAAGCGTACGGATCTATAGGTTAAAATTTAAAAAAATACATAAAAGCCAATGATATAGCAAATGTACCAACCTTTTATAAAGTGGTTTAGAAGCCACATGATTATATAATAACGTAAATTCACAAACATTTTGCATTAATATTTAATAGACAAAGTCTTATTGAAACTTTGGGCAAGATACCGGTGGGGTGTTTATGAAGAACATGGCCATCCCATGTCATCCGCTTTCCCTTACTTTCATCGCAGAGAAAACAAATGGGAAGTCACTGGCTGCTCAAATCAACCACTCATTGGAACAATTGTGGGACCGTAAGATTTAAATTAATATAAATATTAAAAATAATAAAGATCTAACTGATTGAGAACATTTATAAAGTTCTTTTATTTTACAATTTTTTCTTTAGTTAATAACAAGTATAACAAAATATGAATTTTTAAAAAATCATTATTTTTATTACTAGCTAATTACTTTTTTGTTAAATATTAGTGGAAATTGTGATGTTAATGGAGAAAATCGACCAAGTCAAGGATGCACTTTTCAACCAAATAATGCCAGTACGTCTAGTTCATCTCTCATGCATTTCCATTGGGTGGACTCCGTTGTTGAGTTTTGCGATGAAAATACTCACGACAAATTAGCACCAACTCGTCAAAATCTTTATTGCGGAAAACGGAGCGTTTGGGAAGTCATGAGAGAAACTAAAGACTTCAAGGCCGCTGTGGATCCTCCATTAGAAGATCTTCCAGATCTTGAATTTTCCGTTGTCCAACTGGTTGAAAGACCTCATTTCCACATCCTCATTGACCAAGGAGTAACAGACGTAAGTTTCCGAGTTTATGAGCATTATTTAACAATTTTTAACACTGAATAATGTGATATTTGTCTTTAAAGTATCATGGCGGAATTCCTCAAGCCATTCATATTGAGTTGATCAAGGCGTTAGAAAATGTTATTAAGTATGACGAAGACTATCATGATCCAAATGAACTACATGCGTTAAACAATAAATTGGTCACGATCAGTTCATACGGAGTTGAGCAAAACAGTGATGAAATTACCGAAGTTCTTCCATTCACAATATTGAATAGGGCCAACATTATGACTTTCATTGAGTAAGATTCTCGTTATTAATTAATAATTACAAATCATTTAAATAAAACTAAAAATTTCTTTAATAACTTTTAAAAAGATAAACTCTTATTTATACGTGAGTTAATTAATTTAATTATAATGTGGATTAAATATTTTTGTAGCAAATTACATATTGATATTGGAAATGGAAGTGTTGAGCGAGATTTCTCCAAAGCTATCAAACAGTTAGGAGAAAGCATTCGTGAGATGGATCATTCCCCAGGCTCCGTTGTGCTCATCGTTAAGACTGGAAGTGGAACTTCTGAATTAAGTAAATTATTCAGAGCACCAATTAAATTAATGAAAAATTATGAAATTTAAAAATTATTGGATTAACTTTGATATTATAGGAAATCTTGCGGAATACGAAGAAGAAATCATGTCCTTGTTCAGAATAGAGAAAACCATTGTATTTGCAATCGAGATTGGGGGGAGACATTTGAAGAATTTGGCCGAGGCCAGCGAAGGAATTCATCTCCGAATCGACTCAGTCATTGGTGCACATGACAAGATCAAGAATGTCTTAGATGAGTTGCCTTACATTTTGAATCAACGCGATCTACATTTCCCAGAACGAGAAAATCTGAGAAAAGTAAGGAAAATCAAATATTAAATATGCAAGTTCTTTATTATTCATTTTAATAGATAATGAGTCAAAGCGTCGAGCCGAACGTTGACATTCAAGTTCCAGAAGGCGTTTCAGACTTGACAGGACTGAGCATTAGATTAACTACACCAGCGAATTTACTCCCAAATGACATTTCCTTCGGAGAAGAGTTTTTCAACCAAAGATTAGAATATGACTCAGAAGACTCAACCGCACGATTTGTTTATTTTGCAAATCCCAAAACTCATCCTGTAATTAAATATTTAATAAGTTCAAGACTTAAAAAACTAAACCACAAACAAGACTACAAGATTACAATAAGATTATAATAAGCTAATATGACATTATTTTTAAATTTTTAGAAACAACCGTTTAGGTTTAGATGCACTGGGGCACAATGTGTTGGCCGCTTAACCGTTGAGGCTAATTACGATTCTATTGAACATGAAGATATTAAAGTGACGCTTTCGACCTCAAGTGACATTGTGGACTATGATGCATTTAATAAAACAAACTTTAACAATGATGAACTTTTGCCTTTCACAATTTTCGTAAAAGTAAGGCTAAATTCAAACGAATGAAATCAAAAATATGATTTCTTCAAAATAACTTAAATAATATAATCTTAGCTATAATGAATTGAATTATATATTTTTTAACAAAGGTAACAAAAGATGGAAGACCTGTAAACAACGCGATTGTTAAAGCTATTGGAACGAACGACGCTCTCGAGCAAGTCATGAACTTGAATGACAATGGAGACGCTTTCCCTGATATTGCAAAAAATGATGGAATTTACTCTGGTATTTTCTTACCGCAAGCTAATGGGGAATATTCAATTTCCGCAACCGTTTCAAATGGACCTTCAACAGCAACTAAAGGAGTTCTTGCGAGCCAAAGCGTTATTAAAAATGATGTGTTCGGAAGTGGATTTGTCATTCCTATTGATCAAGACATCGATTCTTTCCCTTGTGAAATTATTGGCTCTTGTTTTAATGAACAACTTGAGGGAAATTACCATGCGGTCGTCGAATATCCAGTTGAAATTACCGTTCAAAATATCGAGAAAAATCCAATTGTACTTTATTGCTTTTTTGATTTATTAACATTTTATATTAAATTATTTTAATGATTCCATTGTTTTTAGGGAATACCAGATAAGATTGAAGATTTTAAAGTAGATAAAATTGAAGAAGCTGATCGGAATGTCATTGTAACGTTCGTTGCGCCGCATACATTCGGAATTGCTCCAGAATCTACAGAATATAATTACATCTTTTATTTTGCAAAGTCGCAAGAAGACGTGGACAATGGAAGAATTGAACCATTTTTAACATCCGAGAATTCCCTCAAGCCTGGAGAGATTGAAACTTATGAACTTCCACACAAAGGAACCGATGGAGAAACAATATTCTATGTCGTTGGAGCAAAAGAAGCAACTTCAAATATTTTGGTTTTTATACTATCCTTTATACTTAACATAAATAATTTTCTAATTGCCTACCTAAAATTGGCAATTTGCATATATTAAAAATTAAATAAATCTGTGAAAATGTCTCTTGTTATAGAATTGTAAAATTTAATATATTGTCAATAGGGAATGATCTCTAATTCAATAGAGGTAAGAATTGGTGAATCCCCGGCCACCACCGAATCCCCGACCACCGCCGAATCCCCGGCCACCACCGAATCCCCGACCACCGCCGAATCCCCGACCACCACCAAGAAACCCTGGCTCAGAACAACCGGAGGAATTCTTACAATTATTGGTACATTTTATTTACTTTCTTTTGAATTAGAATTTATTTATTCAATATTTATTCAACTCCTTGATCATGTAAGTCATGTGAAAATTCCACTAAATTGCCAAATGAGTAATTTGAACAATTCATAAAGAAAGCTAATTGAAATTCCAGGCATCCTCGTGGCGGTTCTCCTGGCTGTCGGCGTCGGCTACTTTTATCAGAAGAAGAAGAAAAAGTCAACTGTAACTGTATAAAAGTACGAGAGACTCTCATATAAAAGACCATTTTGTACATTTGTAAATCTTTGTGAGAAATATAATAAAGGAAATAAAGTAAAAACAAGGGGAGAAGATGAAATATGCCATTTTCATTTGTTGAGAAATTCGCAATACTTTGGAGTTGTTAAGAAAGTGAAAACCGCAGGAAAAGTTATGTTGAAATGAACCTTGAAGCTTCAGACTTTTTCATTACATTGCTTTACTTTCCCCTATCAATCTCACAGAGAGAAATGGAAGTTTGGGGAAAGTTGTTCAATTCCGATTTGGGCAAATTCAATTGTATTACGCAAATGGCTTCAAACTTTCTCTTTGGTCTCGAGTGGGCTGATGGAGATCATACATACAACACAACACACAAGCACATTTATTGTAGTTGTTCTTATGAGATTTAGGTGAAGCGTCTGAGGAAAACTTCCCAGGCCACCAGGACGTTGCTCAGTCAGTCAGGATATGATGCGTGTGGATGTGTGTGAATCTTAATATTCTACGACTGCGGAAGTTTAGTCAAACATTTCCGAGAAGAGCAAATGCCAAATTGAGTAAAAGGGTGAAGAGCGAATGTAAAGGGAAATCACGTCCCCGGGATTTGAATTTGTTTTTCGGGGGTGGCGAGTGCCAAGATGCTAATCACTTCCTACAGCCCCAACCTACATCCCACACTCTTGGCCCAACCCAGGAAGACAGAAACTCGGAGTTTTAAGTGAAGTCAGAGAGGAATGGCATTCCGAGGGAATGTTCATTTGAATAAAAATCTCATTCGGGCGACGAGGCTCACTATGCTGGCTTGGCTTTAATACCTACTAATAATATAGTATGAGACCCAATGGGCAATTAAATTTCTTTCGCGGAATGAAGGAGGAAAATTGTCAGAAACTCAAGTTTGGGCAGACATATGGATATATACGGAATAAATCAATCTTTCAAATTTTCTTTCACCAGCTTGAGATCCCATTAAATGACTCATTAGACCCAAATTTTCGTCTTTTATTAAGCAAAGGCACGAGACCAACCAAAGATACTAAATGTAATAAAAGTTTATTTTACTTATGTGCTAAATTTTGCTTTATTATACTTTTTACTAACTTTATGTAATGTAAAAGGCCATGTTAGTTGAGAATTCCCAGACATTTTTGTTTGAGAAAAGTGGAGAAGCATTTAAGTGAGGAATTAAAAAAATTACTATAGCCTTCCATCTTGCTAGCCATTCATAAAGTAATTTGGGTTTTGAGTCAAGTTAATTTAAATTAATGTTGAGTCCATTCCCATATTGTTTGTACTGTAGATTGTGATGAAGAAACTAGTATTATTCAACCTCGTTATCATTCACAATCCGGTCGTTCTTAAATTATACATGCGCCATGTTGTACTAATACTTTCATCTCGAGTTGGAAAAAGAATAAAAAGGGAAATATGCTTTTTTACAAGAAATCTCAAAGGAATTTTGTTTCTCTCGATCCCTTCTTTTAATCTAATGTTTTATGCATGCATCCAATTCCTCGACGGTGAACTTCGTCTGTTTGTCTCAATGTGAAATACTTTCCCAAATTGACAATGTTGTTTTTATGAATAAACTAAATTGCTCTCTGAATAAATAATCGGAACGTGGGTTCTTTAACAATGTCGATATCTATGTTTACATTGGAATTCCGAAAGATGTAGAGCGGTAATATTTCCTGATTGAAATCAATCTAAATATAATGCTCTATAGCTTATGTATATCATTGTTACAGTTTAGAATTCCTGGAGATTGGCTAAATAATCAATAGTTTAGATCTGAATACCTAGTTTAGACTAGTTTGATAAACTGATAATAAAATAAAATAAAATTACTGATCTACATTTAGTTAATCTTTTATTTTTTAATTTTAAAAATTTTAATTTTTTCAAATTAATTTTGTCAATAAAAAATTAATTAAAAAGTGATTAATAGATTATCTAGATCAAGGAAATTCATACATTGATCAAAAACAAATACAAAAAACATGATAAAACTCAATCAAATTAAAAAATACTAATTTTTATCTTCGAATACAATTAACTATTTAATAAATAAATAAAATGTTTAGTGCGCGTATACTATTGAGCATATTTAAGCATAAATATTATCAATTAAATCTTCCCTAGATTAAAAAATTATATTCTTATGAATAATATACAGTTTCTTGTGTATTTAGCAATTGAATGCATTATAGAATTAAAGGTTATTATGATAATTGATCAAAATGAAATTCCGCATAAGTATTTATGCCTAAATTGTAAAGATACGTAGTATATTAAATTCTCTTCAACTCACCGCACATTTCCTTTGTTCTCAAATTATTGTTTGCTCTTCGATTCGCTCAAGGCTCATTCATGAATAATTGAGATAAAACAAAGTACAAACAGAGTACAAACAGTATGAAGCGGAAATTTAGCATTACTTTGCAATTTGCATTAAATTTTCAATTTTCACACCCATCTGAGAATATTAAAATGAATGTTTATGACTTCAATGTTTGGACTGTCTATAATATTAAAACTCTTCATCATTGAATAGAATGGATTGTCTAAACGTCCCTATTCCACTTAGATACTAGTGATGCAATAAAATATTTACTTTTAATATAAAATAGCGGTTTGCTAAGTAATGAGTAATACATGAAATACTGCGTGCATAAATAATATTTCTGTATTCTAGATGTACCAATTAAAGATTCATCATATTTATTATTAATGTGTTAGAGAACATTTAGTGTTATTTTTAAACTAACAAAATATTTAGATTTCGAAATGACTAAACTTGGAGTGTGTATGAAATATAGATGAAGAAAAACATGAAATCATTGGGGAAAATAATTAGTTGAGCAAGTCGAGAGAACGGCGGGTTTTGAAAGAGAGATGAAAGGCGAAATGTATTATGATCTTTAAATGAAACGACTTTCATCATCGTCGTTTTGGAGAAAACTATGGATGGAAATGAGCAAGTTGGCCTCGTAGTACAATATTTTAGTAATTTCGGTTCTAAATGCAGAAGAGCATGGCGTTCATCATCGGCATTTATTTAGTTCGTCGAGTTCATAATTGTTTCTTTTCATGGAGGGAAAGGCAGTGGGGGAGAGGCGGAAACCTTCAAAGAAATTAGAAATTGCCCAACGTGGCACATTTTCTGTTTTGCCATTTATTCAAAATATGAAATAACATGGGACGCTGGGCCAAAATTTGTAAAACAGTGAAAGACGACGACGAGAGTCTTGCTTTTAAAGGCCTAACGATAAGAAATTTCCAAATTGAGAGCGACCGTGTCAATGAAATGAGAAATGAAGGGCGGATTGAAAGGGAGAGATGAGGAAGAAATTAGATTGAAAGGTTGAGATTTGAGTCAAAAAGTCTTTTGAAAGGAGTTGAAAGGATTTTCCTCAAGCTGAGACCCATCCATTAGTAATTACGTCTTCCCTACGCTAATTGAATTGATTCTCCTTTGAATATAAAAGATTCCCAGATTCCCTTTGAAGGGAAACGAAGACCGTGAAAGAAGAGATTTCCTCACCTTTCCACTCAAATGTACATTTCAATCATTAATCAGACTTTGACTTTCTTCTTTTCATTTCGAGTCATTTGGGCTTTCCCTATGACTGTTGGAGAATATTCAATTTCAAATTATAAACGGAAATCAAAGACATTCCTCTAATAAATATTCTTCCCTGGAACAAGTAAACATTTTTTATTCATTTTTCCGTTTAAACAAACATCCTTTTTCTCTCATTTGCTCTAAAAGTCTCGACATTTAAATGCTCCTAATGGGAATATTAGTAAAAGTTTGAGACTTAAAAAAGGTTCAATAAAAGACGCACTCTGGGGGTTTGACTTGATTTTACTCAAAAGTTAGGAGTTAAAAGCGGATTCCTGTGGCTGAAAAAGAATTAAAATCCTATGCATTTCTCTTAACCACGACTGATTCAAATCGAATTGCTCGCTCTCTCAAAAAAGTAATCGGATTAAATTGACAGAATTCTCAACGAACCTTTTTTCCATCCTCTTCTCTCTTTTTTAAACATTTCATGGAGCTGGATAGGAGAAAATTCTGATAATGAGGCACGAAGCGGATAGGAAATTAGTTCAAATCTTCTTCTTTTACAATCCTCTTCGTCAAACCTGATTATTCTAACCTACTTTCCCTTCTTTGAACTCGAGAGAAAATCGCCTTTCTCTTCGCCTCCGTCCCATCAAAAGAAAAATAAAAGTAAATTGTTCTCCTTTCCAAGTTCCTTGACGCAGCCTATCCTATGATGCAAGAATTCACATGATGGTATTAGCGTGCATCGATTAAGAAACTCTATAATACAGTAATATAGGAGTTTTTATTGAGATTGCATTATGCCTAATTAGCATGTTAAAACAGCATAATGTGTCAAAACTAAAGTCTCAAGTTTGTAGTTTTCCATAAAGAACTGAGAATAATTGGCGTTTACATTAACATTTAAGGATTATTTTATTTTAAGTCTTTTGGGCGTTTTCTTGTAATTAAAATTATCAAATTTTCCAAAGTGTGGATTTGTGGATATTGAAAAAAGAAATTTTATAAATTCAATCAACGAGGCTCAAACGAATGTTTCCGCTTTGACAACTTCCTTATGCTCAGAGCGTATTTGACAATCAAAAAACCTGGAATAGAACAAAGTAAAAAAAATTTGAAAAAGTTCAATTAAGATGGGATTGTGAAGAGTTTGGTGATGCAAATTCTCTCTTTCTTCTCTTCAAGTTCCCTCATTTTCCTATTAATTTTTATTCCAAAGTTTTCCATTTCCTAAAGCCTCTCCCTATTCCTATTACAAAGTTTGCCTTGTATTCGCCGCCCTGGTCGTAGTGGAGTTAAGGGGGGTTGGTCGATTAACCAGTTAAAGGAAATGAGTTTACCAATTAGCCCAATTGGTCTGTTTCTCCTCCCCTTGAAAAATTAATTAAAATTCTCCCTTCTTTCACACATAGTGGAAAAAGTGCGGTGGCGGTGACTGCCGAGGGGAGATTCAATAGGAAGAGCAAAAAAAGGGAAAAGGGAAAAGGGAGAAAAACTTTCTTTGAAGGGTGAAAGAGAAAACGTTTCTCTTTTCTCTCCATGCCCGACGGAGCAGAGTGAGAGGGAAGATGAGAAGAGACGTATGGATTCCTCAGTGCTCCGCCTAGCATTCCAACAGATAAAGAAACTTTGACAATAATTGAATGCGATTCGACGATGAGGGAAAAGGCTTACAAGGGAAAAACCCGCGCCTTGTTGCATTTTTGCATTCATTTGCAATTTCTCGGTTCTCCTCTGAGATGATTATGTACCCAAGTCAATTGTGTTTTTCGGCTAAAGTTTCCTAATAATGCGTGAAAGTGCGAGAGGCTGAAGGGGAGAATTCCTATGTAAGGCAAAAATAAACTGCCAGCTCCTCTCAAAGGATTCGCATGTGAGAAAGGAAAACTCCTCTGGACAGCGAGAAGAGGAAAAAACAATAATACATTTTTCACAGCTGCCTCATCACATCCCTCCGTCAATTATTCTCATTACGAAGGGCTGGAGGATCTTGAGATTTGACAAGACTTTTCCTCGTAGGGATTCTCTCGAGACTTACAACACTTTCTTAGAGAGTCTTTATGTTGGAATCCCATTACGGCCTGATGTTCTCCGGAGGAGCGGACAGTCGAGCGTAATTGGACAGTCGAGAAAAGGAGAAATTTCATAAACGAGAGCAGTCGGGGATGACGAGTTCCACTTAGATCCAGAACCTCATTAGCCTCACAAACTTACAAACTCCCCCTTTGAAGCCAAATGCTTCGCTTGATACGACCAAGCTATTTATTACGTACAATTCGCCTTCGTTTATCTAATAATCCATTTCGCATACATAGTGGCATAGTTCTTAGAAGAATTCCGTTTAAGATCCGTTGCGAGCCAATTAACCAATATTTACAAAGTTGATACTATCAAACAAAAACTTCAACACCTAAACTAACAACAACTAATTCAATTTTAGTATTTTTCAAGGCTAAAAGCACAATCCAATTATGTCTTAAATTTCATTTATTAATTTATTTATTAAACTTTTCTGAAAGGAAGTTTATTTTGGACAGATTTCTACTTTATCCTCTTTTTAATTTAATATTCGTTTTTGGCCTTATTGAATAATGCATTTTGTTGTTTTCTTTCTTTTGTGATTAAGTGGAGTTTTTAATGTTAAAATTTTCATTGCCATCCGCTGTGTTTTTGAGAAAGGAGGATTTGGGATTTTGCAAAGTGAGAATCCGCTTAGGAACTTCTCATTAATGTTTCTTACAGATGTGGAAAACTTCAGCATAATAAATTGAGCTCTTTTGGATCCCAAATAAACTAAAATGGAACATTCTCTAAGCAAATCATGTTCATTTTAAATAAAATAGTATGTAAGGTACAGAACATACATAATAAATGCCCTCAGCCCACTTGGCTTGAATAAATTGGCATGTATGAGAAAACGTATTGAGGTAATATTTCCACGGCAAGTAAGAAAAATAATTATGTAATTTATCCCGTGTTTAATTCATTTTGCGCCATAAATATTTACTTGTTTAGTTATTAAAGTTTAAAAGCGAGAAGATTTGTCTTTTTTAATAGAAAAAATATAGAAATACTTGAGAGAAAATGCTTTCTTTAATTGTCTAAAGATTAAAAGTTCAAGAAGATGTCTTGAAGTTGGAATTTTCTCTTTATATTTTACATTAATATTTTTTTCTTTGAAGTTTGAGAAATTGAGAAAGAAAGGATTTTTTACCTAAAACTTTATTCATTGTCTGAGTTTGCAAACTCTTTCATGTTTCTCGAAAAGTAGAGAATTCATTAGGTAAAATACAATATAAACTTTTCTTTCTTATATTAAATTATAACTTTCTTTGCTATTTACATAAAGTGCACATTAAACACACCCCATAAAAAATTCTTTAATGAACTCTCGTATCTTATTATCTTTTTATTACAAAGAATTTAATTTCAAAATGTAACGTAAAAATGCATTTAACCTTTTGCCAATTTGATTCATAAAATTAACTTATAAAATTCTATTAATTTATAAAAGGCATAAATAGGGCAGAATAATGATAATTTCTTAATAAGTCCTTCCTTTACAATTGGCTAATTAGGGATAAAATGGGTCGGCTGGCGCTGAGAGCTTCTTTTGTCACGATCAAATGCCCGCACTTAATTGCGATAATTGAGCGACTTTGAAGAACCGCCCTACTTATGGCCAAAATCTCTCAAGAATAAACGAAGGATTAAAAATAATTAAAAGGATAAATTAACGTGAGAAGATGCGACGGTTCTCCTTCGTATAGTGAAATTCGGAAGGAAGAAGGAAAGGCTCTCACAAAAGGGTAATGTAATAATGATCCATAATTGGCTCTTTAACCCGCTTTTGATGAGCTTACGAAGAGTGAATTGGATTATTATGATCCCTTATCTCCCTCATAAATGAGACTTGGGCTTGAGAGACACTTTGATATTATAAATCCCTTGGCTCAACTCCCAATTCTCCTTCAACCCAAAGGCCAATAATCTATACAGGAGGACTTGACGCCCTCGACGACGACGACAAAAGGGCTATTTATATGGAGAGAAGTCTTATAGGGGAGTGTATACGAAATGGATTGATTGCCAATTTTTAATTGCAATTTGGCAAGGGCCCAACAGGAGGATGCGAACATGAGAAATTCTTTCATTCGATCCCGCCCGATCAATAAACCACTTACATTATACACACAATCTTATTGTTCTTATATTCCCACATTACTTTCACTCTCCTTCTCTTCATTTCACAATGGCTTCATATAGGCCGGCTCCCATAAATATAATGAAAATCCGCGAATTACTTTATTTATGAAGGTTCAACTTTTCTTTGTGAAGACTCTTCAAGAGAAAGCCCAGCAAAGTTTTTTTAAACCCACATTTCATTTTTGAATGAAAATGATTTTATTATGATATAAATTTTTTATATTATTTAAACTCAATCTCTCCCATTCAATGAGAATTGGCGAAAAGAAGGAAAATCTCATTTCCCATTCAAAAATTTTCAAGAGTTATGTGAATATTTTTCAATTTCCAGGAATTTCAATTTGTTGAGCAGAAGAGGCGAATAAAAGAAACCTTAGGAGTAGAAGTGAATTGGAGGAAGACTCGTAACCTCAATATGCTCATCGCGTCATCCAAGGAGAGGTTTGAGGGGCGAATCTCATTCTCATTCGTGTGTGATGAGAGTTATGTGAATATTTGGCCAAGACCCGCTCGGTTTCCTATTAGGAAGTTCAATTTGCAAAAAATAAATTTGAGAGGGACGTTGATATGTAAAAGCATGTTTCTTTCACATCGGGCGAAGGCATAAAAGTCTAAGGAGAATTTGAAGAATATTGAAGAGGTCATTCAGGTCTGTCAGGTGCTTTCGTCATAATCTCCCATGAAAAATTCAATTCCTTTCCTTCCACTTTCGTCAAGAGGGGAACGTGTGTGTGTGTACGCTGAGTGTAAGGGGAAACCAAAGACATGTTCTCCGTTCATGTTGTCAAGAGGGAGAGAATGGGATTGAGGAAGGCCATTGAGAGAATAAGGCAGAGTGGATGGAGAACCTTTCTTGTTTTTCAAATTTTCATCTCCTTGTTGCATAATGTGAACTTTCACTCGTCAAATTCCCATCTTATTTTTCCTTTATGGCATTAAGAGTCGGAACGACGAAGTTTCCCAACTTACTTATTTTTTCATCACATCTTCCCTCGCCATCTCCAAATACTAAATGTGCATAAAATGGGGACAAGGGAAATAATGTTCTTAAAAGTCTTCTTTTTATGCTTCTTAGGCATTAAAGCTTAAAAATTCTAAAAGCTCCTTTTCTCTCCAAATGAAATGCAAAATTGAAACCGGCTTTGCACATAAAAATGTCTAAGCACCTGTTTGAAAAGCCAGAGCATATTTGAACAGATTTAGCTTTAATATCCCTTTCTTTCATTTAATTAAATAGCTCTTCTTTATAGATAGTCTTCTTTACAATATCACTTTATTAATATGCCATATGGATGAGTGAATTTTCCATTAGCTTTGTAAATTTCATTTCATTTTGTGAGATTTTGAGAGAGATGGAGGGAAATTGGAGGAGACCGCAAGGGATGGCTTAAAAGAATTTTCTTTATCTATCGAGATTTTCTTTTAACCGACGACGTTCAATTTGGACGAGAGAATGGGAAGTTGGACGTCTAAGCTGGACGGTTGGATGGACACGTAAGAGGATTTCGAGTTTGAAGATCCTTGTTCTTCATTTTTGATTTGGAGGAATTTGCGGAGATGCTACGAGATTCTATTCCGAATTGTTGCTCTCGAAATGATGACAAAGAGAGGAAACAATGAGGAAGGCCCTCATCTTCTCAAGTACATCAGACGGAGAAGTTCAGTCCTTCACATCTCCTTCGCATTAAGTTTCGCCAGACTTGGAGGAGGACTCTCTCACCTCGACAACCCGAAAAGAGAATTTTCGAGGAGTTGCGTGTAAGGGAACCACCCGGCTTGTTTCCCTCTCGCTCTTCTCTTCTCCTTCACTTCCACTTACAACGCAGCCAGAACAACAAGCATCTCAATGACCCTTCCTCAATAAACTCAGCCACATTCAGACGATTCAGACTTCTCTTATAATAAAATTTAAAGGTTTTTCCTCAAATTCCTAGATTTTTTCCTTAGCTGTGTCAAATTTCTCTTCCATTTCACCTCCATTTGAATCCTCATCGTAACACTCAAAAGAGGTAAAAAAAATTCTCTTAAATTAATTAATTAGAAATAGACATTTAAAAATTAATAATTAAAGTTTTTTTAATAATTTAAGCGTTTTATATATTATAATTAAAATTAACTTTACGTTTAAATTTTGTTTTTGTATATCAAAATATGAGTCGCGTGATTAGTCATGATTTAGGGATATTTGCTAGGAAGTTTTATTAGTATTGATTCCAGCCCATGAGCTTTATTGATCACCCCTTTGGAATAATATAGAGTCGAAGGAAAAACAGAGTTTTCTGCATCAACACGTAGTAATGTAGTTAAGTAGATATAGTTGAAATAAATATCGTTAAAGAAAAATTTATTATGCTACTCCTCCCAATGCAGCAATAATGCTGGCGGTAAATCATGTGGGAGAACTTTAATATTAAAAAGTAAGAGAAAAAAGTTTCGTCCACAGTGTGAGGAAGTGAGTTTTCGGAGACGCGGATTCATTTCATTCTCTATTTTTGCAAAGAGCAATTTTGGGTTTAAATGTAAAAATGGTCGGGTCGTGAGTTTGTTCCTCTGAATGAAAAATGCGGGTTCTTTTGGTCTTTCCGTGTTGAAAAAAGGGGATTTAATTCTCCTCGCGACCACGTCCAGTTTCTCCCATCATTCTGAATCTGAATTCTCCGCTCCTACTTCCAATTCGGGAAGGATTCCCCAAGTGTTCCCAGACTCGTATAGATAATACATCAACTTCTTCTCAAAATCAAAGACAAAGGAGAGAAGTGGAGGTGAAATGAGAGAAAGCCCCGACTCCCCCCGCATACAAAATCCGCCCACTTCCCTTTGAGAAGCGGAGAGACGTGAGGAATTTACCCCGCGTGTCAGAGAGTCATCATTCCATCATTCACACTCCTCAAGATTTTATTCCCCTTATAGCTTCCTCAGACCGCTGTATAATTTCATAAAGTGTGGATATGAAGCTTGAACAAGAACCCCCATGTACCTCAAATAAAATCTATTTATTTATTATTTACTTGTTCTAAAAATGACCTGGAATATTTCATTATTTATGCCTGTAATTAAAGAATTTATTGCTTAGTAATTCCAATGTTTTTTATTCCATTGCTCTAATTCCAAAATTTATTATATAGCATTCAACCAATGCTTATATAGGCCAAAATATATATAAGTATGATAGTAAATATGAAAATTATCACCGTGTTTTACACAAACTTTTATACGTTTTACTTTGTATTTAAATTATATGAACTATATTTCATGATTTCATATGACTATGAGTATTTTAGCTTTAAAACTAATTTGACTTTTTTTTATTATTAAAAAGCACGAGTGACAAAATTTGCCTGCAAGGAATGTTCAAAAAGATTAAAATTTAAGAAAAATAATTCTGGTTTTTTCCTTCTTTGGTAAAGTGTAAATAGACGGAGGTTTGTTCTTTTCAAACTTTTGACTCTTTAACTCTTAAAAGTCGACTGTGAGTTGAAAAATGGGTTTGGAATCTATAAATTAGTGTTGAATCCTTAAAGCTCATGTCTTCGCTCAAGGTCTTCAGTGAACTCATCTATTCTCATTCTCATTCCGTCCTTCGCTCGCGCGACGTCCTCAGCCGCCGTCACGTTTAATGAGAGACTTTTTCGCTGAGATGAGAAAAATTCTCATTTCCGGATCTCTAAGTAATTAGGAGAGAAAGTTGTCGAAGGCGGAGTTTGGAGAAGAAGAATTGGCTTTCCTCGCACTCCCACTTTATTTGTATTCAAATTGGATCTAAAAGGAAGAAAAATCAAGGCTTTTGTTCTCTCTGCCTCAGACCTTTCCCTCACCCCCAAGAGAAAGAAAGAGGAAATGAAACATAGAAAATATTAGTATAATTGAACTAATATTTATTCAGGCCTTTCACGTATGTGCACAGACGAGACAAATTGACTCAATCGCTATGTTCCAAGCGAAATACACTAATGAATTTCTACAATATTTGCCAATATCAATTGGAAAATGTTCTGTACACATTTGCGCTACTCTCTTATAAGCTAACGAAGGTTATGAAATCTCAAAATCTCCTACCTTTTCTATTACAATAATGTTAGTTAAATATCGGTAGTCCTTGTGCTATAGTCATCAAAAATTTTACCTTTATTTATTATATTTTATATTAAATGCAATAGTCAGATCCAATCAGGAAATCTCATTTCATTATTGATCTAACTGAAAATAATTTATAAATTAAGAGAAAATCAAGCCATGAGCTTTACAAATATTTACAAGACCTTTTTTGTTGAATATTTGTGCTAGAGCTTTTCACAAAGTGAATATAAGCAGCATTTGAATAAGAATCAACGAAGATGTGTCCTTCCATCTCGAGGAACTTTAGCATTATGATCAACTTGTACTAGATACTTGAAAGTTTGAATTGAAAGAGCCGAATTCCCTGTAGAAGATAAGTAAGTGAAATTTTGTTGACATGCACGTTTAGAATGGGTTTATTTTCCAGGCCCTGCGAGAGTGTCACTCGAAAACTTGATGACGATTAGAAGTTGATGAGAGACACAATTCACTTTTGAGCCATCGCCTATGAAAGAATGGGGAAAAGTTTTTTGTTCGCCTTGGGAATCCTCTTCTTTCCAGGTAAGTTCCCTACTTTACATTCGAGGTCGAGGAGAGACGGAGAAAAAGTAGTTGAGAATACTCAAGGAATACATCCCATAACTCATCCAAGCACAACTTTTCATTTTGAATCTTTATCTCATATATTTGGGCTTTGTGAATTCATCGCGACCTGACAATGGCGTATAAGTGGACCATATCATATCTTCGCAAACATAATGCTTACTCATAATGATATGCGTTTCAGAACAGAGGGAGTCTATATGGCCTATTGTATGTATTTATACAACTTGCGTTATAGTTAGTTAGGCCAACCACCGTAAATGTTGCTTCATATTTATGTTGCATAATATGGCGAGGGAAAACTCGTAACCGAAATTTCCCAAACTTACTTATCTAATATACTTAAAAGTAACAATGAGGAAACTTGTGAGGATTTGTATAGAGAAAGAATCACCAAAATTCCTATCTTCACTCCTCCACGTCGTCCCTGGAAGGAATGCGAAAAGCGAAAGTAATAATTATAAGTACAAAATTGTTGTTTCTTCAAAGAGAAAGAATTCCTCCATGTCCCTACTACTGCTTCAACACACGGAAATGAAATGGGCTAAGAAAAGTATTCGTACGACAATAAAAGATGTTCTGTGGGAAACAAATGACTTTCTTTATGCTTTTACTCAAAGCCTATTAAGAAGATAATGGAGTTATTTAGTTAGAAGAATTCAGGTTTTGAAAACAACATTAAAATCTCATTTTCCAAACATTCGCTCATTTTTATTGAATTTCAAATATCTTTTCATGGGGATATGATTTCTTTCTTATATGACGTTTCATTAAATATTTTTGAGCAATTTCCAACCCTTGGCGGCTCAACTTGTCTTTGACTAATGCGGATATTTAGTGTGACTGGAAGGGAGATATAATTATTCAATGTAATGTAATGGTGATACAGAGTAATCAAATGGGATATAAATTGACATTTAATACACACTCATTTTACTTAATGTGAGATCGTTAAAAGTAATTACTATTTATATAGGAATTTAGGAATCTCTGTTCTCTGCTGGTTTATTTAATGGTAATCATAACTTTCTCAAGTTTATCACCAAATTTAGTTATAAGGAGTTAGATTATTTATTTTAGCTCTCATATTCACGGTGCTAGGTTCTCCATCGTCGGGATCACCTAACAATATCAATCTTACTCACGGCAAATGGAAATAGTCATGACATAAACGACGTTCTTGTATCTTTCTAGGTTTCATTTTAGGTATGTGAAAAGAGTATATTACCTGTGTAGAATATGAATAACATTGCTCATCTGAAAGATAAAACAAAGATAAAAGAGGTCCCATGAATAGAAAGAAAATAAAACGGCTATGAATATTATAAAAATTATGTCAAATCGGATTTATTTTCCAACTGAATAAATATTATTTCAATTTATAACAATTGTATAAAACTTTAATGTTTATTATTTTTAAAAATACACTATATACATACATAAAAGAAAAAAGAAATAATGAATAGTAAGGAATGGAACATGATATATGGTTTATATTCCTTTTATTAAAAAAAGAAAAGCTTTGGAATTCGATCCAAATTTAAAAAGTTTCAAGATTTTAGCAAACTCTAATTCCTGATTTGCTTTGTTCTTTCCTCCGAGTAAAGGATATCATGTTTAGCTCTGCGAAATCCGACCCTGGACTTGTTAGGAAATATTCGGGTATTGTGGAATTTGAAATGAACGTGATTTGAGAATTGAGGTTTTTGTTGTTTGAGATCCGAATGGATAGTTTGGTAGGAGGGAAAGTCGTTTGGGATCCCTCGACTCATTATGAAGCCCATTCTCTTCTTAACAATTTCGGGTCGAACTGAGTTATTGTGGCAAGTGTGCCAAAACCTTTCGTGCTCCTCTCCATTAAATTGGGCCGTCTTATTCAGCGGGCGGAGGAGAGTTTCCCAAAAAAGAACCAATCGACTTTCATTTCCAAACACTCAACTAAGGAAACTTTTAACCGCCACTTGAAATTGTCTTGCTTTCATTTAACTCCTTATGGGACGAGTACATAGTGGAGTTGCGGAGGAATGGCACACGGGGCTTTTTGAACATTCCGACCCCGTTTGGCCCATCTCCGTTCAAATCAAGATCAGCGAGGTCTTTAAATTTTCAAGTCGACGCCGGGTGGGCCACAGGAGGCATTTGACGTCCCTCCCATTTTACGATCGCTAATACGCTCGGAGATGTTCGAACTCTTTAGTTTGTCATACATAAGTATAATTTGTCTCAAGGTCTTCGAGACTTTTAGAGAAACCCCAAGTCCTTATGTAAGGCTCCTAATGGAGACATGAAATTGAGAAAGTTTTTAAACTAGAATAAATTATAACTTAAATTAGCTCAAATGAAATTGAATTCCCTCTCGCTTAAGTTCACGCGCACACTTTTCGAATTTTACTTTCTGCTACGGAAAAGCTTCAGCTCAATCGATCATCCTATTTTTTGAAAAAAAAGCTTATTTTACCAATGTGATTAAACACGATTAAAATTGCACGAACGGGAAAGTAAAACCCAACGGTTTTCATGACAGTTAATACACATTCCCATATATCTGTTTTCATCCAATCGATTAAAAATACATTAATAACAGTTAAACCCTATATTAACAAAATTTCTTTTACAAAATGCCATTTTTTATAACACCTAATATATCTATGCATTTATATTGCTCGGAAAACTTCACTATGCATTTATATTGCTCGGAAAAATTCAAATTGCTCTTAAATATGATAAATTGCCCAATGGGTTAAGAAATAATCAATTCTCATTAGGAACTCTCATTCCTTCGTCCTTTGAAATAAAAATGGAAATTGGAGTCTCTGACCGGCCAAGAAGATTAGCAGGGTTTATTAGGTTATTTAAAGTGGGTGTTGTGTGAGTGGCAGCTGGTTGATATGCGAGGACGACGAGGACGAGGTCGGATTATAATGCATAGTTAATGTCCGCCTAGGACCCAAAGAGCGTAACATTAGTGATCCCTCTATATGCTCATTGTGGGAGTTTCAAAGGACCCTTATTTTCTTCAAACCCCAACATGCGAATATTCTTTTATTAAGTTGGTTGGAGGAAGCTCTTGCTCCACTTACACATCCGCCTCTCTTCCAACCGGAAAACTTTCTCCTCACATATTCACGTCTCCGCTATCTTTCTCTTCATTAATTTATTTACATTCTCTCAGGCTCACACACAGGCATATAAAAGGTTAGTTACATATTGACTCTCCCTGTGAATGTCATGCTACACATTAGCGGGGTATATTTAATACATAGAGAATCACCATGCAAACATGGAAAATATCCCCACGCACAATTATCCCTTCTGCTACAAAATTCCATTTATGAATTCTCTAGTAGGAGATTCTCACTGGGCAGAAGACAGGAGCAAAGGATAATTTATTTACGCTATTTAAATCTTTTGAATCCTATCAAATAGACAATTTCCTCCTTTCCATAATCTCAAAATCCACTTTTGTTCCTGAATAATCAATATTTCTCTTAATGAATCCTACAAATACTAATGGAAACTAAAAAGTCTATTTATCTTTGATATAATCTCTTACTTTGGCTATGCATAAATTATGAAAAACACAGTTTCTCACGAACACAACAAGCAAATGTATTTAAATTGCATTTACTGTATTAGTCATCATATATTTAAGCATGAAAATAAAATGAATATTCTTGTTTGACTAATATTAAATTATTATATGATTCAAATAAAATGCTGTAAAGTAAAGTAAAGTAAAGTAAAGTATAATATTGGAATTTAAGTAACTTTAAGAGAGGCGAAACATTAGTTCCATAGAATCTTCATTTTCTGTTAGTTATGGCTAATGAGGCATCTTTACAAAGATTTATTCTCCCATTTTCCTCCTCTTACGTTTCTATTTCACCTTTAAATGGAATATGAGAATGAGATACTTCCTCGAGTTTAGGAATTCCAACAGAGTTCTCAATTCATGAATAATACCCGAATTACTCGGGATGAATTGGAAGGCTTTCATTTCCAAAGGCCTTTCCTCCAAATCCATTAAAGGAAGTTAAGGTGAAATTATATCCATATTTCCTATATTATTCCGCTTCTAATTTCCTCCTTCAAAACTTTAATTTATGAATTCGAGATATCCCGCCAAGTTTTCTCGCCATTTGCCTCCCTTATTGCGCTACAATGGAAAGTAAAACCGAGAACCGAAATTTGAACCAATTTAGACATTATAATTTATATCTACATTAAGAAACACTTGGATTATTTTACATACATGATATACCATATATTTTATATAAGTAAAGGTATCATGAGATAATGGCTAAATGTAAGTTTAATAACAGTATGCTTGAGCATACAAGGATGAAATTATCAAATGAGGTAATTGTACAAGAGTAATGTTTATTAACTAGTGTAAATGTGGCGTGTAAAGAAGATCTATTGTATGTATATTGGAGAAAGTTAAATGGGTTTTACAGGAAATTTGGCCTTTCCTTAAGATTCTCGCCTCATAGACCTTATGGTGAGATTTATGATTTATAATCCTTGGAAGACGAGATATGAGGAGCGCGTGTAAGACCATGATAATAATAATAGGAGTATTTGGAAGTTAATGAAGTTGATTTGGGCGGATTAGTTCTAATATGACTTACTGTTATGACCGCGTTGGGAAAGGTTGAGGTGGAATTGCATTGGGATTAATGAGCTGACTAAGCAGGATGGATCTTATGTCTTCCTCGTGGCGACTCTTGAACGACCAATGGGGCGAGAAAACTCCGGCTCTTGGCTTTTAATGGGAGCTGAAGACACTTGGGAACATTTAAAGGATGTATTGAAAAAAGAGTTTGTATTATATAAGAAATTTAAAAATTCCGAGCGATGCGGCGAATTATAAATCATTGAAAAATATCTTTTTAAAATGTACATTAAAGTGTCTGACTTTCCACGTCCACCTTCAATTCTTCCTTTATGTAAAGAGAGACAAATGAAGTTGGGAGAATTCACCTGAGCGGAAGTTCTTGGTACATTTGAGGGCATCCATCTCTCACGCTCGCCGACCTCATCGATCCTCTCTTTGTTTTCTCCTCACAAATTGGGAATAATAAGGCGGGATATTCCATGAGAAACTCACGAACGCCTCTCTCACCTTCCTCATGTTAAATTACTTTGCTCAATGTGAGTCAATTTCCCTTTACCTCATTCCCTTTTCTCCGTCTTTTCTCTTCAAAACAATTCCGAGGAAGAACAACAACTCATCTGTCTATCCAATGTAATATCCATTAGCGTTTCCTTGAACCATGAAGACACGTACGCATGTAATGATTCCTTTGTTTGTATTTGTAGTTCGAGCAGGGAATGTTTTTATCTTTGCACAAAATACATTTACTTCTTAATGATTAATTATTTTATACGCTACAAATATAATTTTGTAATATGAACCAAGCGAACCAATGGTTTTCTACATACCTAAATGGAACCTCAAAACTAAATATAAGGGATTTCAACATAACGAATGAACGAATGATTTTTATTAACAGGTATAATTGAAGATTACAACAAAGTAAGCTAGAAATCAACTAAGTTTATCTAGATCATAACTTTTATTTTCCGAATAAAATTTTAATAGTAAAAGTTATTTAAATGAAATAGAACGGCTATTAAGTCAATTGGAGAATGTTGAAAGTCTTTAAAGACATTGGTTGATAAATTGGGCAATTTGAGGGCGGTGGATGGGCCGGGGAGGACCAAGGGATGGAAACGAGGTGGTGAGAGACGAGGAATAAAAATAATAAAGAGATTTTCCTCTCTCATCATTTGTTTAGGATGTGAATGGCGGCGGGGGCAAATTGTGTGAGGGGTATTTTGGGGGGACGTTATTTGAAATAGATTGGGATTCATGGGGGGAGGTCGGTTTTTATGTCGCTATTATTCATTGATTTCTTCCGTGTCGAGCGCATTAAATTGAAATATGAGAGGGCAATATGGGCGGAATGACGAAGGCTTGGAAGCACGAGCGTTCGAATCTTTTATTCCTCCTTCTGATAAAATTATTCAAGATTTCCTCCCTTATCCAAAACCTCCACATGGCCCTTAAAACCCTGATCCGGAATGAGATCTTGATTTAACTATTAGGAAGAATGTAGGAATTACTCTTCAAATTTATTCTTTATTCGCTCTCCATTTAAAAAAAAGTCCCGAGAGGAAGATAAGAAGAAAATAACGAGACACTTTCTAATAAGTCTTGTGATATTATTATAAGGATATACCTTGCATTTTATTTATTAAATTCCTTATTTCTTAATTATACTTTTTATACTAATTGTTATTATAATTATTTAAGGATATTGCATTTAAGACTCATCAGATTATTTTATTTTCTAAATGGAACTTGCTTGCTTGCTTAACTAAATTAGGAAGTAATCTATTTACTAAATAAAATAAATTTTTAAATCGGAACTTCTAATGTTTATATTCCATTAAAGAACCTTCTATTTTTAATACTCTTCTCCATTTATCTTTATTTGATCGTATGCAAATCTTCTTTATTCTTCTTTCAAAAAGTTCTCCGATTGGAAAAGGAATCTTGAGGGAATTGAAGGTTTGAGATCAAAAGAAAGGATCCTTTCCTATACAGTAAATAAAGAGAACTCTTGAGAGAAAACCTCCTGTTTTGAAGCGAAAGTGAGGGGAAAGTCTTCCTTTGTCTCACCTTTTCATCTCTTTCTTCTTCTTCTCCTCCTCCTCCTCTTCCTTCTTTTGAAAATAGTTAAGTTCCTCTCGTTGGTTTAAGAAAGTTTCACTCATGTGGATTCCTCCAGGTCTTCGCCCCCGAGTGAAGCAAAAGAATGAACAATAGTTTGCAAGGAGACTCAAATTGTCTCTCTGTAGATGAACACCCGCTCCTCCACCTATTCTTTACGAGTTTTAAAGGGGAAAAGACGGGGGCGCATTGTGTGTGTGTGTGTGTGGGTGAGCCTTCAAGATTATTTGTCTCCGTAAACCCAACATGGAATTTATGACCACGGAACTCATACCTATCCATTTGGCTTCTCTGCCCCATATTTGCGCGATAAGAGAGGCGGCTCTTAAATAAATATAAAAAAATTATATAGCAAAAAACTTTTGCGACTCTCCTCCAGCTCGTCCGTTGACGAAGATTTACGTCTCATCCAATGCTCAAGGAAAAGTGTAATTGATTTTTTCCATAAATGCACCCGACATATAAATTTGATCAAGTTTGATACTAAAATATGAAAGCTAAAAAAAATACCTTTTATTGTAAAGTGATATGAGCTATATAATCTAAACTACTCAGGCTGTTATTCTTTTTATCCTCCAATCGTGCTCCAAATGATCTTAAATCCTCAAAGTGCAAAAGTTGCGGAATAAAAAAAATATTTCCTAAACAAAAAATGGAGGTTTATAAAAGCAAAACCTAATAAATGGGATTTTAATTGAATGGTCAAATAGGAGAATCTCGCCTTAACCAAAAAGGAAAATCTACTTTTCCAGCCAGGGAATATAAAGGATTGTTTGGACTGATGAGGAGAAAATATTTGAAAGTAAATGTTGAACTCCACTCAAGCAGAGTAATCCTAAAGTCGGATTAAATTCCCACGCTTTGGTCATTTGGCTGTTGGAGGGAGGGCAGTGGAGTGAGGAAGAGCTTAAATAGTTAATTAGGATGGGACGACCGGGTCTCGGAAATGAGATGTAATGGGGCAGAAGAGAAGTTCCTATAGGATATACGGATCAACCGGCCATTGGCGGAGGATCCCTAATCCTTAAGAGTTTCCCTCTCGAAACTCTCCACTAATTTCTTCTTCCTAATCCCCACTTGTTCTACAAACTCGAGCTACAAGTCGAGTCTTTTTGGATTTCCGGAACCATCAGAATGGGTTAACGAGTCTCTCCGCTTTTTCCCACAATCAACTGTTCATATCTCCATGATTCAAATCCAAATCACCCCAATTCCTAACCCACTCTCTTTATCCTTTACACTAAAGTCTATTACACTTAGTCACACTTTTGATAAAGTACTAAATGCATGTTAATATAATAAATTAAAAATAAATAAAATCTGATTAATTTATTTTTAAAAGTTAAATAAAGTAATTATTAGTATATAATTATTTAGGTTTGGTTTGAAATGTGATGTCAACAACATCATGGGTAAAAATGCATCAAATTATATAAAAGTTAAAATCCTTTGTCTATAATTTAAAGTTGCCTAAATAAGGGAAATTGTTTAATGGAGACTTTCAAACTTAAACGAATCATTGAATTGAAAGCTATAAAATACTCGTAATGATAATCAAATGTTTAGTATACATTATCCAGTAGATGCTTTCTCTTCACGTTCAACTTAAGTAGAGTTCTCTCATCAATAATTCATTCACTTCCTCGCACATTCAAAGACTCAAGCACGAATACTACTTACTATCTCAAATACAAGTACAATTGTATAAAATAAATACGTTCCAAAATATGTGGAGTTGTTCCATGTTGTATTATAGCTCGAGGGGATACTTGTACGGAGAATAACATCAAGTGCTTGGGCCAAGTGCATAGTTTGTAAAGAAGACGTGTGAAAGTCGAGGAAGATCCGAAAATCCTTTTTAACTCAATTGGTAATAATTCGGAAGCCATATGAGGAGGAAGAGCCAAGTGAAAGCACCACGGCGTGTGTGAGAAGGGAGAAGACGAATGTCCCACCTTGCCCTTCCGTCCCCTCCAGGATCTTCTCGGTCACGGAAGTTCACATGTCGCGTCGTCGTGTCCGCATGGGGCTTATTATGAATGCCATCACCCCCTCCTTTCTCATAAACCATCCTCAGGATGATAAAATGAAATTTGATATGCAGATTTCATTTTCGAGTCTCTCACTTTTAGGGACAATCTTCTCCCGCCGTTTACTCCTATTCAATTCTATTCATGCATTCATAAAACATATAGCTTATACAGGAGAGTCAAAGTATAAATACGTAGCAGTAATGTAATAGTCTAGTAACTAGACTAGTTTTACTTAAAGAAACCTAAAATGATATGGTAGGGTTATATTTAGTATTTTACGATATCTGCATGGACATATCCACGAGGCTTAATATTTTATCTCATATTCTATTATATGCCTAGTATTTACATGTTCAAAGACTTCATGGACGTCATCTTGTCATTCCTTGCGAATGATTAAAAGTTTAAAATGTGAAATTCAAAATATTCACCAAAATGAGTCAAAATGTTAAAATTTGTTTAATTTATGTCTAATAAATATCGTTCCGTTTAGATTTAGTAAAAAATCTAAAATTTAATAAATCTTTCAAAATAAATATAGTTTAATAAAATTTTGTGAAAGTTCCTGATTAAATTGTTAGTAAGTTTGCAGTCAGTATATCAGTATAGATGATGAGAAGGAGAATGAACATTGGAAACTCGTGGAGGAAATCTGAGATGTGAATATGTAAAATGGTAATGAGAGTAATGAGAGGAAGTACATTATGCGTGTATTGGTTCTCCATTGATTTTCCTGCCACACATGTTGACTGAGAGTGAGAAATAAGAGATTAAGTTTCCGGCCTGAACCATTAGCTTTTCACTCTCGCTCCGATTCCTCCCCGCCTGGGTTCGACAATGCATAGCTCAGAGCTTCGGAACTTCACGCAATTGTGGAAAATATATGGGAAATATTCCATCTTAAGGAACAATGCGTCAGAAAGGATTTTTTTTCATCCAGAATTCTCACATTCTGAAATAGTTCCTATGTCCATACGAAAACACGGCCCTTAGCCCATGACTTGCTTATATCGGAGAAAATCTGAAGCATACGAGTGTGTGTGTATGTGCCATATTTTCTTCTCTTTTGTGTTTGGAGATTATCTCTCGTCTATAGACACACTAGTGATCTTTTGAGGAGTTAAGTAAGTCAGGAACAAAAGTATTGATCCAAAAAATATGGTTACAAATCGAAAATCGACTGACGACTCTCCTCCATTCACCACACACAAATCTTATCCCTTTTTGAAAAACTCTGACTTTTTTCATTCTATACTTGACATGTCGTTTTGATAAACAAAACTTTCCTTTTTCCCAAACTATTGAATGTGAATTGAATTCCCTTGTCGAGGAAATATCGAAATTGAAATTAATTTTCTGTGCGAGAAATCCATTATAAGTATCAGTGTAAACTTTTGTAATCGTAATAAGAAGTTGCATTCAATGAATCAAAGTTGAAATTGATAAATGGTCAAGAAAGTTTGAGCAACTTAGACCAATTCTTGGATTTGAAATAAATTCCAAGTTTCATTCAAGAGTCAATTTGTACATATTAGGTGGGTGTGTGAAAGTCCAAGGGAAAAAACCAAATTTCTTTGATTCTTGTAACATTTGTAAAAAAGGAGTGTGTGCACAGAATAGTGGAGAAAAAATTGAATTTTTTCCAGGAAAGTATACAAGTGTTATTCATTATTCAGATCTTTGAAGAGGAAGCGAATTCGAGCTTCTCTCAATTCAGACTTCACTTCCTTGTATAAAAGAGTTGATAAGTAGAGCTTTTTCACTGTCTACGTCCCCATTTTCATTTCATATTCTCCCCATTTGAAAAAAGATCCACTTTCCAGACAAGGACTGCATATGTTAGACTTATTCGCCCCTTACAACAATGCATTTTTCATAAGATCTTCACATTTCCGAATTCTGTTTGAGCATTAACTTCATGGAGGTGTAGCATGTAGATGCGGGCATTTGAATTTTGGATCTTTCTTATTTTTAATGGAAAACATGTGCCTTGGATGCAAACCCACCTTTTGTATTCCTTTTTATCACATTAAACAAGGTTTTTTAAGGATAAAAAGGTTTTTAAGGTTATTTAGGTTTTTTAAGGGTAAAAAGTTAAAGGGAAAAATGTAGCGGCTCAAGGAACCTTTATATTCATATTTTATAAAGAGGAAAAGCGGAAATAAAAAAGGAGGGCGCGAAGGGATATGAAAAGACAACCTGTACTTAAGTAATAGCTCACACTCGAGGAAAAAGGGTAAATGGAAACGCGGGCTTTCTAATCCCTCATACATAAAGTAACCCATTTGAATCTCTCCAATTTGCATCAAGAGTTGTTTGAAAGAAAGAAGTTAAATATTTTATTTATCCATGAGATTCCTCTTTATGTCTCTTTTTCATCTGTTTGGGCGGTCTGGAGAGAATTGAAAGTTGGTTTTATTCTCCCTAAAATTGCTTCAAGTGAACTGAGGGCTGTAAAGTGAGAACGGAGTTTGAAATTGGGGAAATCAAATAATGTTTTCATTAACACGGTAAATTAACTTGGGACGAACTTTTCCTCAGGAGTCTCACTTCGAGTGTTGAAACAACAACGAGGGAGCAACAAACAGACTCAAGAGAGGATCTTCCGCCTGAGCCCTATAATAACCCTCATCTCCACTTTATTCTCTTCCGCCTTCTATTACATAAGCATACCTAAACCAACTTCCTTAATACAATATAATATATAGCATATAAATTTATTACCTAGTTTTCTTCTTAAATGTTATATTATATTTGAGCACCAGTTGTTATTTATCAAAAGCCTCTTGAACGCCTAACCTCCAATTTACTTTAGCTATATACATTTACTTCAGCTATTCATTTACGTTAGCTGTATTTAAGCTTTCAGTGAAGTTATACATAATGTTATAGTTGGGGAAAGTCAATGTTTTCACTTCACACTTGAAGAGCACTGTGTGCTTGTGTATCGAACAAGAGCTACATTAGAGTTTATATACTTAACTGTTGTTGGTTCGCTCTTGTATTTATAAATCACAGTTCACCCAAGTGGCTCCTACGTGTTCCGAATTGAAGGAACATTCAAACGTTTCGACTATACCAGTTGAACTAAAGGATATTTGTGAAATTGGGGAACAATCGGTCAGACCTGCTCAGTCAACATGTGCAATTAAAGAGGGGAAGAATCAATGTTGGGAATGATTCCCAATAGGATTTAGTTTTTCCATTAATTAGCTTTTGGCAGACGGAAGCCTGAACGAATCTCATCTCTTACTCATAATCTTTTGAGATGAGTAAAAGAAGGATTAAGGATAAGGAATTGGGACGGCGCGGGTTCTTTGGGAATTTTCCGACTCCCTGGTTCCCTCGTCCCATTAAGCTCCCTACGTCCGCAAGAAACCTTGAGGGAGAAGGAAGAACAATGAAATGAAACCGGACCCATTAATAACAAATGTACCTTTTACTCGATTTCCCATTTATGAGAGACTCATTCATTTCAGTTCTTCTTTATAAACTCGGATTTCAATTTGAGACTTTCTGGGCATAATACTCTTTATTATTTAAGTATATCAGTTTATTTCATTTGACGATTTCCCGAAAGGAATAAATGGAACAAATGCATTAGAGACAGAATATATCCAAATGGCACATGATGAATCTTGGGAAGAATCATTGAGTTGAAAGTGTCAGGAGGATTTCTCCTTCTCTCTAACAAGGATCTTTACTATAAATGAGATTTATGAAATGGATGATTCCTGTTCTTCTTGATGAAAACAGTGCATTTGTTTCTTTCAGAATAAAAAATTAAATTCAACCAAGTGGAGCTCAGAACAAAGGAATTCATTTCGAGCCTCTCCTTCTTCATTTAGGCGGACATGATCAATGGATCTTATTTATTCAAAACTAGAGGAAATTGAGAATGCATTTTTAATTTCATGTTTAATTATCAAAGTTCATTTGACTAAGGATGAAATGTAATATGAATTTTGGTTTCGGGCTGGGGGAAACGCTTTCCTCTTTATTACCTGAGGGGAAAGTGGAGAAAGTCGCGTTAAATTATCTGAAATTGTGAATTGTGCCGGGGCGGTAGTTATAAGAAGAAAGAGGAAAAACTCGGTGAATTTTCACATTCTCCTCGGTTCCGCGGTGGCTCAAGGGAATTGGAGGCTCGGGAGGGTCGCTGCGGCCGTGGAAACCTTTTTTCATTCCAATTCTGAGGGCGAGGCTCAATTGGAAACAAACACGAAGGAGATGCGAGGAGAAGACCGACGTGCTCCGGCTCCACAATATTACAAGGAGATCAAGGGGGCGGAAAGAACTGGACAAACTCCGCGAGAATAAAAGTTTCTTCCATACATCCCTCAAGGTCGGAAGCGAAGTCCAATAATATATTTCATACGTGTCCGCCTATTACATAGACTCAAGCGGCGTTGAGGGAAAATTCAGGCTGTGTGAAATGTCATATGTGGAAGGTCAGGAAGTTGATTCGCGACGAGATGATGTGTGTGTGTGTGTGTGGCTTGCCTGAAATTTGCATTGCATTTGTAAGGAGAAGGCGCCTTAATAATTCAATTGTCTTTCAGAATCCTCTCTAGAATTCATATTCTCTAATGCGTCTTTGTGTAGAGGATGCGAAAGAATGGACATTATATGATATAACTAAGAATGTCACTCGAGGGAAACCCGACGTTCCATTTTCTCATCTCTGTCAATTCACTTGACTCTTTGACAGATGAGCTCTGGGATTCCCATCAACCCAAATTGACGGACCTTCCCATCCCTCATCTCATAGAATATTCAAGGATTCCACGTCGTCGTCCTAATTCTTCAACCTATGGAATCTCCCCAATTCAACTTTCGGCTTCAGAGATGAAAAAACCTACCTTCTCTTTCCACATTCTCGTCATCTTCAGTGTTATCAAAGAATGGCGGTTTAACTTTGACTAATAATATTTCCTCCCTTTCCATCTCATTTGCCTAAAAGCATTTCACACCGCGTTTTGTATTCTCCTGTTGTTCAAATAAACTCAAATATTCTAGTATTAAAATGAGAGTGAATTAAAATGCTATAAAGGAAGGACTATCCAGATAAATTGTGTATGATTTAATCTTTTGAAAGCTTCTGCTCGAACAATAGTTCAACTCTCAAACATTTCCAATATTACAATATAACATTTATCTTTTAGTCCTTGCAATAAATAAAAAATAAATAAGTTATTGAATTGATACGCTAGCATTTGATATATTATTGTATTCAAGTATCAAAACATTTCCCATATTATTCATCCTTTTCGTGAGATATAAAAGAGTCAGAGAATTAGAGCATTCATCAAACTCTAACTTTTTACTTTCCACAATTCCATTCTTTCATTCATGGAACTTTTATGTGTTGCAAAAGAAGACAAATGATGGTTTTCCTTTTGCTCCTTTAGATGAGAAGGTAAAGAGCTCGACGTTTGAATGATCTCCCGTGTAACAATCAAGTTGAATGGTGAAGGCAGAAAAGACAATTAATTAATTTGAGTCTCCTCCAGGTGCAGGACTTCTCATAGAGGAAGAATTGAATACAATATCATGCATTTTGGCTCCTTGCGGAGAAGAAGCTCATTAGGAGAGTCAATGGAGGGCGAAGGTCTCGTAATAAATTTATGGTCTCCATATTGGCCCATTCATGCGTCTAATGGGGCCGAGATGGATATTAATATCATAAAGATGGACGTAATAAATAGCCACGGAGGTATTTTTAATCTAGGAAAGAATCCTAAAGGAAAATGAGAAAAAAGAATTATGAGTTGAATCTTCCTATATACGGATCTTCTCGCTTTCTCCCCTTACGTCTCCCATACCTGGAGTTTTTACTCGCTCAAGAATCTTCTTCTTTCATTCTCGCCAGGATCCATTTAATTGTTTGGAATAAAGGGGATATAATGGGATTAAAGGTCCAATGGGAGGAAGTTGAAAAATTCGGCTGTTTTTTATTTTATATACTTAAGACGAAAAGTGATATAATACTTATGAGGAATAGGGAGATATTTATTATTATGCTTAAAAATCCTAGTTAATATGTAAGTATAGGTACTACAGTAAGTATACTATATATAAGTACGCTATACAGTACTGTTAAGTATACCTATACCTAATATGTATAAGCTATATACATCCAAATAGCAATAAGAATAATTTGAAAACATGGGTAAGCTTAGGGAGTATCCTTCGGAGGGGATTTTGAAGGTCTGGGGGATTTTAAAGGGTGTGGATGGTCGAGGGGCCTAGGAGGATTTAATTCATTACATGTCCCTTCTTCCCCATGATGAGGTTGAGAGTGAGCCATAACCGTTGAGCCTGAGAGCCACCAAAAAGGAAGATATAACCCTTCTATGCCCTCCATGAGACCGAGAGGTGGCCGAATGGGACATTTGCCCCCAAAATGACTTTACCCAGTCGGCTCAAAATCCTCGCGAGGAAATTATACGAGGAAACCTCAGTTCGGGGGAATAATAATGACTTGCCGTAATGGGACCTCCACAAACACTTCTACAATAATTACCCATTACGAGGCTTTGTAAAAATTCAATCACCTCTTGCTTATCCACCTTTGCAATCACAAAGGTTTGCCTAGTGATTTCTGACTATGGGTGCTGCGCCGCTCCAGATTTCCCAAATTTCCCAATAAAAGTTTAATAATCATTGGGTTTATAAATAGAAAGTAAATGGCACTTATTTTGTATTTTCTCTTAAGTTCCTTTGAAAAGGATTTTCTCAATTTCCTAATTTCCACTTGAAGGGAAAATCTTTGCTTTTTCTACTTTCACTCCGTTGAAGCTCATTTGACTCGCTTTGTGAGTCTGCATGTCTAAAGATGGAAAATGGAGGGATTTGAAGCGGATGTTAAAGGGCTACTGACTGTCGTAGACGGAATGGAAATAACATTTGAATCCCCTCGTGAGAATTCCCCTAAACATTCGAGCTTTCCAGTAGGCAATTTATCCTTATAATGGGATGAAAGTAAGATTTTCCTCGATTGAAGTCTTTGGGGAAAATAGATTTGGTTAGTTATTCGTTAAAATAATTTCCGCTGACTTTCGTTTCATGACTCCTAATGCATATTCTCGCACAGCGAAATAAACGAAGCATAATTTAATAAAGTGCTTTTCGTTCGTAAACCAATTCTCATTATTATTTTAGATCCCCTAAAAAGGTTTTAACAATGCATAACTAAATAATTACTGTATAAATAATTATTAAAATATATTATTTATATTATGATCAGCATTTTGTAGTAAGCAATTAATAATTCTATATATTTTTAAAAATTATTTTGAACCTAACCTAATCAATATACATAAATGCTTAGTTTAGTTAAATCATTCCCCTGAACATTGTTAGTCAAAAAAGGAAAACAAACTACGCCGTGTTGAGAAATATCTGTCACATTGTATTTCCTATCTCCAGTTTCCTCCTTTCTCCATGGCATCTAAATTTCAAACTTCAATGAATTTCATATATTAGTTGTAATTAAAGTAAGAGTAGTTTTAATCAAAATTCATTTATTAATCTCTCAATGATCAAAATGAAAGTTAGTATGGATGAAAGGATATGGTGCGTTATGAGACAATTCATATTATTTTTGTAAAAAAATTAAGTTATTTAACTTATTTAAAATGGTTATTATGAGCAAATGATTAATAGAGAATCAAATTTTAATTCTAATTAATCTTATGTGAAATACAATAAAAAAAAAGAATTTTAAATGAGGTCAAAAAGTGAGGAAACTGGAGAGTACACAATGTGTGGAAATACAATGTGACAGATATGTATCAAACACTGGGTATTTTTGATTCTGATCTGAACAAATACATGTAAGTAAATAGGAAAGAAATTGGATAAATTCAATTAACATTTCTCATAGAAGAACAGATAAAATGGAACTCGTTTATATATGGACCTATTGAGGAATATATGGAGCAATTGAGCCTTGATTGTATGGGCTATATACTCATGATACATCCAAGTGTATTTGAGTATACATAAATTAGACAAGTTCATGGATGAATTGAATCCGCATGCCCATATTCCATTACAAGTCCAAATGGAGTTTCGTGATAAGTGGATTCTGAATGGAGAAAATGTATTGAGGCGATTTTGGAAGGAAATGCGTATTGATTGAACTCTCAACATCTACTTTCTCCAAACTTTACTTATTCATTGGGGTCGCGATTTGGCAATCAACTTGCTAATTAAAACTTGAATCAAGAAAGCGAATTTTACCTACTTCCAATTTTTCAAAGCTCCCAATATCAATGCAAACTTGGGCCTCGTCGTGTTTAATTAGACATTTGACATATGACGAACTTTGAACTCTTTCCCATAACGAGCCGCTTTAGTCTTGATTACAAGTTAGGTTTCCTAAAAGCGAATTCTACCATATACTTCTCCCATGTTAAACTGGATCCTTGCTTGAACCGAGAATGTTAGGTAATAGACTTTAAATTGAAGATCGGCTATAAAGGGAAGTTAGAGTGTGAATAATCGTCTTTGGCTCACGCCTGAGGAGATATCGAGGGCGCGGATAATTATAATAAGAAAATGAGTTGTAAAATGGAAAAAGGAAATCGAGGGAGAAATGGTAATGGGAGTCAAGTAGTCCACATGACTCATTTTCCCGAATCCCATCCAGGGAAGGTGAGGAAGTTCATTTTTCTCCGATTCAGTTCAAGAGTTTTCTGTTCTTTGGACCGCGACGGAATTTCTCCCCTTGAGGCGGCGAACCTTCGGATAAATCCGACTTCCACTCCTTAAGAACCCGGTGAGCCTTCAGCTCAGCATTCGAGCTCTGAGCTTCTGAAAGGAATACATGGAGCCTAATTTAAATTACCACAATGGAGAGAAAAATTCCATTAGCCAATTCTCCTTTCCCCTCCATCACCTTCTACTTTATGCAGGTATACATATAGCTTTCCCCTCGTTTTATATCTTTTTCCTTTGAGTCCGTGTTGAACGGAGATATAGATTTCATCCCGTTATAGAAATATGATTATATGGGAAATCAGACATAAAAGTTTCACTCAAGGACATGAGAGATGAGACATTCGGAAGCTCATAATATAGATAGGGTATATAAAACACATTAGGACTCCCGAGGAGTTATTACCCAACTCATGCGAGATAGAAAAATTCATTCTGAGCATGGGAATTTGATATATAATATCATATGAGATTCTTTTTACCTGCATTCACTCCCTTGGGCTTGAGACTTTGGAAAGTTATATAGGAAGTTGAAAAGGAGAAAAGTTCCAAGCTCACATAAAAGCTATAAAATGCGGGGAAGTTTTGAAAGAATCATTTTCTGTCCTACAATTGTCAGAAGAAGTGAGATGTGGAGGAGACAGGTGGATGGCCCTCATGGAAAAGTGAAAGTTTTACATAACATGCCGCCTATCTCTCTTTTTACGTGTGTGGGTAAAGGACTTTTTCTCTGAGAAACGGGGATTAGGTAAGTGAGAATGGAAGAATGGTGAATGGAGAACGTGGAGGAACCAAGTTCGAGTTTTTCCTCACGTCGAGCTCTCGCTTAGATGAAATGAGTGAAGGAAATTTTTGGCTCGGAGAAACTTTGAGGCACGAGATCTTTCCATTGATTTCATTACACAAAGGTTTGGATTAGATAAGAACTTTTCTCTCCTTGACCGCAAGAGAAAATTAGAAATGTTTCTGACTTTAATGGATTAATTCGCCTTTCTCTCAATCCACGCTGTCGCTAATTGTATTTTAGAATCGTATTTTTTCTTGAATAAAAGACATTTTATTTAAGAAGTCTATCACTGTCGATTACTATCGATTAGTACAAAAATAGTGGTTTTTATCTGAACATTGGTTTAAATAGAATACTACAATAAGAAGTATTTGTAAATACATATTCATTCAAATTGTTTTTATTCCTTGTGGCTATTTGAACAAGTTACGTTTTTCTAACTTTTTTTCCTTTCATAACTTCTTTAAAAAGATGACAAATAAAGTAACTTGACCTGCGTTCAATTCAATGGGAGTGAGAAAGTGAGAATAAACAGTGGGTGTTTTAAAATCGTAATTCAATAAATGAAAAGGGGTGTACTTTGATGAAATAAATAAACAGTGAGAAAAAGACCAAGTGTGTCAATGAAGGGTTGAGTGGATTTTGGAAAAACTGCGTGTGTCGGAGATTAAATTTAATGAAACTAATTTTTAAATTGGATCTTGTTCACCATCCGTAAACTCCGCTGGTCCGTTGACTGCGGTGAGGTTCGTTGGGCAATAAGAATAGGTTTTGTGAGCCCGACGGACCCAAATTGGTTTTTCCCTCACACTCCGACCCTCTTCTTCCCCATTAAAAGATTGATGTGTTCAATTAGGTTTGGAGTGAGGCGAAAGCCCGGGGATCCTCAACAGGAGAGAATTAGAAGGAGCCCAAGAAACACTTTTTATCTCTCTCGCCCAAATTCGATATTCAATTCAATTCCAAGCCCCCAATGAGACTCGGAGATAAATGAGAATTTCTTCCATTCAGATTTCCCGACTTCCACCGACCTCACGCGCCTCCGTACACTTTCAATCAGAGCTGATCGGAAAGGGAAATGTATTTATGTAGGGCTTGTATGGGCGAATTCCATTTCTTAAGCCCCACGGACACAAAATCCAAGCCAAACTTACTAGCTGACGCGTAATAGCAGTAATAGCGTAATAGCAGTATACATAGGAAAAAGGGAATATAAAAAATGCATAGATAGCACAAAAAAACTCGCATAGACGCATCTTCCCAATCCTAACTCGCATTCATGTGAAGATTCAAAAAGGAAAGTTTTGGTGAAAAGATGAGACTTGGACGGGTCGGATTGACTTGTTGCATTTTTTAAAGGAAGTGTAGTTACGCAAATGGATTTTCTCTCTCCAATAGCCGAGAAAGGAAAGTAAAGAGATTAGAAAAAAAGTTTCTTTTCTTCTCCTCAAGGTCTGCTCAGTGCCACTTGTTCCTTTGATGGAAATTATTCTCCAGACGACGACGAGTTCGGAGTTCCGCACCAGCACACGACCAAGTAATAATATTCCCCGCGATGCCATGCTTGTTACTTCCAATACCTAATTTCATTTCTTGTTGGATTCTGAGGTTTTAATTAATTTTTCAGAGTCCTGAGAAACGTGGATTGCGTTCACGGATGGTGCAGCAACGAATCGCTTTGCGTGTGTGATCCCTGCTGGACTGGCCCACAGTGCGAGTACTATGGTATAAAAAATGAATTTCTTCGACTTTTTCTCCAAAACCAACTTCAAATATTTAGGATGTACAGTCGGAGTCCTTTGTTCTGCTCCGCAAAGTTTTCTCCTTAGTTTTACCCCCAGATTTTGTCAATAAGGAGAAAGTGAGAAGGAGAGTGGGAGGGAAAGACGCTCGAGTTCTCCTTCACGGTGGTCGAATCTCTTTGAGCTCAAGATTTACTCTTCGCTAATGCCGTTCTCCTCCTTCACTCAATTTCTCAATTCCACTCCTGGCAAACAAGGGCGGTGGTCATAAATTATATACTCACAATGTAAAGCAGCATCCAGAGTTTGAGACAAGATTTAAACAGTTTGATAGCCCAAGCAGATTACTCGGATTTTAAGTGAAAGGCGAACGAGATGAAATTCTCTGTAAACAACAGAAGGGCTTTATTATATCAAAATCTGTAATTGAAATATACGATATACAAGCAGATGCTGAAGTAAATCTAAATAGAGAATATATTATTTTCTATAATATATTGAATACTTTCATTAGTTGTATAGTAAATATACGGTATATACTTACATAAGTATTTATGAGTAATATACTTATTATAAGATTAATTACGTTGTTCATGAGCCAGAGTGAGTTTATATTAACAGAGTTGAGTGAGGATTTAATAAGGTGAATAAAACACTCGGTGCGTTGTAATAAGGATCATATATCTCTTCGGACTTAATTTCGAGCTAAGCGTAATAAGTTAATAAGGAGCGCGAGGGATATATGCTAGGCGGGGGATGACAAAGACAAAGGAGGATAAGTTTCTCATTCCAGTGAAGGAATAATTAATGATGGGTGGGACAGTTGACAGGTTCGCCCCGCGGTTCCTGGCCGACGAGCCCTTCTTCATCCTCGAAGAGGAAGATGGAATTCTCAGGTCCCGCTTTGCACCATTTCATCCCGAACGACTTTCTCAGAGCAGCCTCCCGCTCTTTCGAATCGAATCTTCTGATGATGATCTTGGCCTCACGTGCCAGCTGGGACAGCCTGGACCCGCCGCCACGTGCCCTTGCGCTACCCCGAGATTTAGAATTTCCGATGAGGAGGATACGAGATTTAGAGTCGATTCTGAAACGGGGGATGTGTTCATCAATGATGAAACTTTCACACTTCAACCTGCACACCACTACGCTATCAATCTGGAAGTTTCAGGTGAATTTTAATATGTCAGCTGTTATTGTTTAACAAAATTTTAATTTAAAGATTATTTAAAATTGTTAAATTAGATTTACAGAATAGGATTTCCTTATTGCAAATATAAAATAAACAATTAGATAAGATAACAATTAGATTTTTCAGTTATAAATATTAAACATAGTTCTTCCATGTTGATTTTTAATAGCTTTTCGTTTGAAATAACTTTTTCAATGTAAAACATTCTTAACGATTCAAGAAAATTTTAATGAGAGTTTAATAATTCATTTTTGTCGTAAAATAGTTTATATCTGGCTTATAGCCTCCTATTTCCTTCAAATAAGCTCCCTTTAGTGGTTTTATTCAGTTACAAATGTGGACATCTTCTTTTGATAGAGGTACAAGGGTCGTTTAGAAGTATATAGCTATTATATCGGCTAAGAAGGAAGTTAGTATCTTGTCTTCCCGAGTTGAATTCTAATTCGGAGGCTCTTAAATCTGGAAGTTTGGGGAAGGGGAAAGAGCTATAATGGCTCAACAAAACTTGAAACTTGAGGGGAGAGAAAAGACATTAGGTGTAAGTTGAGAGTGGAGAATCGCGGAGTCTCATCCCTTGCGTATTTTATATGATGATCGAGTGGGAACGTAATGAACGGAGAGAATTATATCTCAAATGGATAATTACGGAAATAGCAGAGAGACCGAGAGAAGTATAAGAGAATTTTCGAGTCTCCCCCTGAGAATACTTTTGGATTTCCTACACGAAAGACTCAACTAATTGCTCCTTGTTTTTCAGCTCTTGAGGTAAACGAGACGGGGTTTGTGCCCTACAAAGAAGAAATCCGAGCGGTTGTTTGGATTCGCCCCAAACCAGACCTCGAGGAAGAGGAAACGACGAGCCGCCGAGGAGAGTCGAGGAGACGAAGTTCCAGGAGATGGACAAAGATCCTGTTTCCCAGAACAGCTTAAATAACACACGGGAAATGAACAACACTTTCACCTGGCTTTCTTATGCAACAAACACTATGAAAATCATATTTCTATTTACTAAATACTTATATGATATTAATATATCTTTGAGTTTTGTCAAAAAAATATTGAAAGTACAAGCGTAATAAGAATTACATTAATAATTAAGACTAGTGAATAAATACAATTTGGATCGACGTTGTTTTATTTTAATTTACTTATAGATTTTGACACATGTTGTATAGTGAAAAAATGTGAAAAAATAAAAAAAAATTAGCAATAACATTACAAAGTTCTTATTATTTATTAATGAATAATCCAAGTAAATATTGTAAACTATATTGTATAAAAACATTAATAGGGATAAATTGTTGACAATTTGTTAAGTCATAATTTCTGTGTTTAGTAGTTTAAAAATAAATGAAAAATTATATAAATTTAATTAAAAATTAAAATGATATTTACCTTTACTAATTAATCAATATGTTAATAAAAAAAATTTAATGTAATTGACTTCTCATATATTTTGTATGCTTCTAACCAACTTAAAAATATATAACAATAAGATAAATTGTTAAAGGCAACTATCATTATCAATTAATATCAACCAAAATCTAAGATTATAAATTAGATTTTGTTCATTCTATTTAGAATTATTCTTAATTTTTCCATGTTTGGTAATATATAATAAATGAATGAAATATTGAATACTAAACTTTGTGCTTAGAATTTTAGAACTAAAATTTATGTCTACGTAATGTATGACATTTAAGAATGTGCATTTGTTTTTACCAATTAGATAAATAAATAAAGAGAATAAACATTATTTTGTTTATTTTATCTTTAAATTTAATTTACAATACCTATTATAATAAAATAATGTATATTTAAGAGTAAATAATATATTTAATGATATGATAAAAATTGTAGTAATTATAATTTGAAAGTACTCATCAAATTCTGTGTTAAATTGTAAGTAATAATTAAAATAATTTTTTTTAAATAAACAAGAATAATGAAAATGAAGAAGTTCTCTTTACTCTAAAAATAGGCTATTTGTAATTTGTGTTATTAAATAAAAGCACAAATTAGTAAAAAAAATATATGGTGGTGTGGCATCTTATTTCAGGTTAGTTGAAAATATAATTGTATTTTTGTATTGTGTATTCGTGAGGAACAAAAGTTTCAGGACCGGTAAGAAGGTTCCAAAATTGAGTAAAATTAAAAAATATTCATACCAAAATTGAGTAAAATTAAAAAATATTCATACCAAAATTGAGTAAAATTAAAAAATATTCATACCAAAATTGAGTAA
>VJMY01000195.1:0-117236 GCA_009869795.1 Neelides sp. FZ-2019
AAATTTCAAAAGGATTACAATAAAGTTTCTTTTTAATTAGAATAATTTAATTTTAGGCATTTTAGAGTATTAATGCTTGATAGTCTACATTTCTGTATTAAAGCTTTATTTTTATTTTGTTCGTTTTATGTATTTGTTTTACTTTTAAAAAAGCCAAAAATGAGACGAGAAGTTTTTGGCAATCCTTAAAATACAAGGCAAGAATAAAATAGTTCTTCTTCGTTAAACGAAATATTGAAAAGCAAGTTTGATTCCTGTTGAAAGAATTTTTGAAATAAATGGACAAAATTTCGTCTTTTTCAAAACTTGGGATTTTAGAATCAAACGGTGATGATTTGTCCTTATAAGAACTCTGGACCTCTAAGCTTAAATGGACTCCGGAATTCAAAATCTCTTCAATTAAAAATAACAAAATGAACATTGAAATGGACCAATTCGTACATATTTTCCATTTCAAAAACATTATGAAACTAAAGTTTATAAATATTAAAAATTATAGCTCTAAAACCACATAAAATATAGAGTGAGTTAAATGTCGAAATATTTATTAGGTATTCAAAATTTGGTGAGTTTGAACGAAATCGTTAGCTCAGGTATTCATGAAAAGTAAATGAAAATTAAAAGCTTTTTATTTGTTTAATTTTCTACTACTTTTCTCCAACAAAGGAAAGCTTTTATTCTCATTCTTCAAAAACTACTTACATTTCAGGTTTAATTCTTAGAAATAGCATTTATTTGAGTAAATCTTTTGAAAAACCATCAGTACAAGTACAACATATACTACAATTGCAATTGCTACATTTATTAACTTTTCATGCTATCAGAAATGTATGGAGGTAAAGTTGAAAAGCATTTTATGCATGCTTTTTTTGCTCGCTCAATTTGGTTCATGTAATGAAATATCCTTAAAAAATCAATGACAGAAGATGAAGTTGTTTTAGCTCATATTGAGACATTCTGAATTCATTCCTCTGCATTCTTGCATGTGTTAGAATTCAAGTAAAAGTAATAAATGCATTTCACTATCGTGTGAATGTACATGTACATGCAATGCAATGTAATGTACAATGCAATAATCTTATCATCAGTAATGTGAGAATTTGACTCTGAGTTTGACACGGAATGTGACAAGTTTCCCATTTCTTGACATCTTTCTTCCTCATAAAGAATATGTTTAATGGAATAACTTTTAAATAACTCAGAACTTCCTTAATAAAGTAGGTCTTGAAAGTTGTGCACCAAGTTTTATTAAAGAAAAAATACTACATGAAAGTCATGCATAAGACAAGTGTGATTGTGATTATTTATGAATCATTAATGTAAAAAAAACATTCGATATTATTCATGCGTTAGGATTCATTGTTCCAATTAATCTGTTAGGCTTAAGTTAAATTATAATAATATACGTAATTAATTTTATATGAACTTCATAACTTTAAACAAAAAGTTTATATTAAAGTGAACTAAGAAATATATATATTATTATATAGTTAATTATTATTTGAATAACTTTATAAGTATTACGCATATATAGTATATTTGTGACGAAAGAAATAACTCTAATTAAAGATAGGGAATTAGCAAGGTCGGGAATACATTAAGATTTGCAATCAAGGAGAAAACGTTAGAAAATCTTGTGAATTTAAGAATTGGGGAGTATTGCGACTTTTGAAAGTGAAGACTATTTTACCATTCGGTTCGTCCGAGGGAGATTCAGTCTTCTGATCCGTCAACTGCGAAGAGATCCGGCCAAATTCCGAAATTTCGGTTTCTTCGCCTATTTCGGGCTCCTGCGCAGGTCCCCTACAGCATCGACCTTTATTTCAATTCCAACTATCGATCCGATCGGGGAAATTTCCGCCCATTCAAAAATTTAAACGTGAAGGGGTCTCAACCTCCCCGCCCGACTTCCCCAGATGGCCGCCACGGCCCCCGCACCCCATGGACTCACGTTGGCCCAGGTTTGACCCAACTTGTCCCTCTTCGTCCCTAACAATTTTCTTGGTTCTAGATCGCGGGGCGGCATTGGAAAACTTATGATGAACACTACAACTCCCTCGATCCTGGAAATTCCGGGCGTGTCAATGCGCCCGAAGCCGCCAAATTCCTCAAGCGTTCGGGTCTCTCGGATGTCATCCTTGGAAAGGTGAGGAAATTTCGCTATTCCAACACGGCGTATTGGCCCCTTTGTTCAAAAACTCAATTAAAAGGGTTGGATGAGAGGGAAGTGGGCGTGATTGAGTGAGTGGGAAAAATCAATCATGTTAGATTATTCCCTCATTAGATCACCTTTCCCTTTAATTCATCTCTCCCTTTTTGCATTCTTGCTTACATAATTGTCTATTTAATTATCTTGCTTAATGCTTTAATGAATTCCTTCACTATAGACTTCACTTATCTCTATCTTTTTCAGTAACATTTTAAAATAATAATCTCATTAGTTCGTAGCACTTATTTAAATAACAATATTATACAATCTAACAATCTAGTCAACTAGACAATCTAGACATTCTATAGTCTACTAGATAATCTACTAATCAATAAGGAGTTTGCCACATTATGCCAATTTTAGGTCATAATGGTTAGAATCGGTTTATAATTTAAATGTTTATTTTTTCACAAGATCTGGGACTTATCCGACCCTGCAGCAAATGGATTTCTAGACAAAGGAGGGATCTTCGTCAGCCTTAAGCTCATTAGTTTAGCACAAAATGGGAGAAAAGTAGAAGTCTCGTGTTTACTAGAAGACATGGACCCTCCTAAAATGGTAAATATTTATGATTATTTAACTATCCAAGCTAAATTGAAGGGTTCTTGTGAATTACTGAATTATTATAGTCTTGAGGATAATTTTATAAATAATAAATTAAAAATTTTTCAGCAGAGTGGTGGAATCGCAGGACCAGTCGTTCCTCCTGCTCCTGTCATGATCAAACCCCCCGAGATTCCTCAAAATAACAATCAGTCGAAGAGTGCCGTTCTTTTCAATAAATTCGCAATAAATGGTAAAGTACCCTCCTCCGTCGCGAGGGAAATCTTCATGGAGTCCAAGCTGAGTATCGAGAAGCTTGGGCAAATCTGGGATTTGTCCGATCGGGACCGAGACGGCGAACTCAACTTTGAAGAATTCTCCGTGGCCATAGGCCTCATTGAGGAAGAAGTTAAGAAAATGGCCGCGGCCGTCATTCTCCCCCCAATCCCCGAACTCAATGACGAACTCAAGCAGAAATATTCCGGGCTCTTCAACAAGCTCGATGAAGACAAAGACGGGTTTGTGAATGGAGCCGAGATTAAAGGTGAACACTTTGATTCCCAATTATTTAATATTTTTATACTAGGACAAAGATTTCATTTTTCTCAATTAAAACAACTGGTTCTGTTTCTTCTGTGTTAATTTAATGTTTTAATATTAAATTTTAGAAACATTCCTTCAAACGGGATTAAGTCAACCTGTACTAGCTCAAATATGGAACCTCTGCGATACTGATCAAGTGAGCCAAAAATTAATAAAACATCTAAATGAATCTGAATACCACATTTTTGCAAACAAGCTTAAAATCTTTAAATGGCTTAATTGATATTTAATTTGCTCTTGAAATAGCATGGGAAGTTAAACAGAGAAGAATTCACATTAGCTATGTTCTTCATTGAGCGAAAATTGACAAATGGCTCTTTCGAGATCCCAAACACATTAGATGATAAAACAAGACTCTTTTTAAAGGTAAAACCCAAAATTTTGATTGCTACTCTCAAAAATAGAAGTCAAGCATAAAAAAGAGAAACTCAATAAAACAAGAAGAATCTAAATTTTTTTTTGTTTTTTAGCCTCCAAACCCCGAGTTTGTATTGATAGGGAATGAAGTGAAGGAGCTGGCCGAAGAACGAGAGAAACTCCAATGCGAAATCCTGGGAAAAGAGACGGAGAAACGAATCAAAAGTGGTGAAGTCTCGTCCCTCTCCTCCGAACTCGACAATCTCGCCGCGACTCTCAAGCAACTCGAGACCCAACGGAACCTCGCGAATACAAAATTAGGCGAATTGGAAGCTCAAGTCATCAACTTGCGCGGCCAAGCCTCGGAGCAAGGCGAAATGTTGAGCAAACAAGAAGGAGAAAATGCAGAGAAATTGTCAGAAATCACAGCCTTGGACCGCGAAGAGGCCGAGATCGAAGCCTCCATTTTGCGCGTCGAGCGCGAGAACGAGAACATCAAGGAGAGCCTCTCGAATTTGAATCTCCAGGTGAGTAGCTCGAAGTCCAAGTTGGACAACTTGGGGATTCTCAAAGAGACCATGGAGATGTTGCTGGAGAAGTTCAACGCGTGTTTGAAGTCCGAAGACTTCTTGTCAATCACCGAAACGGAGCTGAGGGATTTGAGCCTGGAAATGGAGGAGTTTTTGCACGAGCCCGAGGTGTACGAGGAGAATCATCACTATTCCCACGAAGAGGAGGGAGACTCAAATGCCAATTTCCCAACGTCGGCATTTGACAAGTCGCCGGGCGGGTTCGGGGATGATCCTTTTACACCTGGGAGCAATTCCTCGTCTGCCTTTGGTTCCTCGGCCTTTCATGCTCCTTCAGCTGGAGGGTTTTCGAGTTGGGATGCTCCTGTGCACGATCCCTTTGCACCAGTTTCAAAACCTGCGGTTATACAAGATTACTCTCCTGGTATCCCACCATTTTTTATTAGAATTTCCACCTTTTTTTAAAGCAACTTTCTATAATATATTATATTATCTTCTCTAAACATGTCATAACAGTCAAATCCTTAAATCTATAAATGAATTTTTTTAAATGTTTATTTGAACTTTTAGGGAAAGATCCATTCGGTGCTGAACCTTTTAATGCTCCAGCACTTCCGCCAAAGAAATCAGGGCCTCCACCTCGTCCCGCACCACCAAAAAATGTTCCTGCTAGGCCGCCCCCTCCTGGATTTGCAAGTAGGAAAAAGAAATGAGTTGGAATTTTAATTTTATATTAATAATTTTAAATTTTAAAGCTATTTAGGAGAATTATACTAAAAAATTTTGAATTTATTAAATATGATTCGTTTTTAGATAAACCAGCAATTCCCCCAGCACCTGTAGTTTCTCAGATGGAAGCTCCAGAAGTTGATCAAGATTTTGCCGATTTCGCCCAGTTTGACTCGGTAAGGTTTCCTTTTTAATTACAATTTTTTTTATTATTTGCGGTGCTTCTTGTTTTTTTAAAATCTTGTAGTAGATTTTTAATATTTAAAATTCTTAACGTTTATTTACAATAATTTTATTAGTAGTTTTTTAGCTTTATTATTTTGACATTGACATTTTTAAAATTGGTGTTTTTACTAATTGGCAATTTTCCTTTGCATCTTTTCAAACTATTAAATGATTTGATAAAAATGGTGTGTGGAATAATTAAACTAACTTGTGGTTTTTCTGGGGATTTCAGGCATTTAATTAATTTTGATTTACCTGGGGCGTTGTAGTCAAATAGCTGGTTTTACATTTTAATTTCGTTTTATTATTTTTGTTTTCTTTTGTGGGGGTGAGTAGTTTGGGAGTTCTGGAAGCCACATGACGAGTTTTAGCACGAATTTCTCCGCCAACTTCAGCAATGGGAATCCGAAGAAGTCGCCGAACAAGAGTTTACAGAATAATAATTACAATAAGACTAGTAACAAGAATGACGGGAACCATTTGGCCCGTCTCGGCCTAGACTTCACGGAGGATCCCTTCAAGAACTACCGCTACGACTACTTCCAAGGGAGTGAAAACGACCCTTTCAAATAATAAAACTTTAATCAATAAATAAATCTATAAGTAATAACTTGTATGCAAGAGAAACCTCCACGTTTACGTAAAACATCTCCCGAGATGATGAAGAATCAGACACACCACATACATATGAAAATACACACACACACACAGACTCTCGTCACAATAATGAAAAAACAAGGAACACAAGCATAGAGAGAAATTGATTAGTTAATTATATTTAGAGATTATTTTTAAAATTATTTATACAAAAAGAATTTCACGTTGTTAAATTGTTATAATATGTCTTGAGCGTTATAATCTACAACCTTCTCTAAGTCTCTCATCAAGGAAAGTAATATTTAAGATGAATTTACGAAGACCTTCACATTTAAATACAATTGTAATTGTATGATCATAAATATGTGTACTCTTATTATCTCTGTCTTGAAGATAATTAAAAAACAAATTGAGCCCACCATATTTGGGCTCATTGAGGAACGAAGAACAAAAAAGAATCATTCAATCGTCAAAAGAAATAAAAAAATACATTTTATTAAATTAGTAGAATTGGAACAATGCTAAAATAAAACACGGTTACTTTTTAATTTAAATTAAACAACAATGTTATAATCATCGAAAGAAAACAATCTTCAATTACATTTATGAATTTATTAAGTGTACGTCGTACAACCAGTCGTTAAACATTTTATCAATAAATTTAATGCCATTTTGAAACCTTTGTTTTTCATCATCCTTATAAATTCATAAAATTCATAAATAAAAATTGAATCTTAATATTTTAAATAATTTAGCTTATAGAGACGCTTATAGGGAGATTCAATTTAAGGGTAGAATAATAGCGAAACCTGAGATTAAGCAGAAAGCAAAGGAAATATTCACTGCGCTTTCGACAAGTACCAGAATTGGCAGGAAAACAATCTCACCTCTTTCTTTCTTCACTGATTGTGAGCTTCACTCGTTGTTCTGTTGTTCGTTTGTTTATCACGTTTATCCGATTAACCGGTTATCTAATTTGCGTCTTTTAATTATTAGTTGTATTTCTAATTGTAATAACCTTTATACTTATCAACAATGGCTACTGCTTGTGATGCTTTTGACGTGGAGTAAGTTAATACATTTTGTCATAATATCTAAGCTAACTTTCTAATAAACTCTATTTTGAAAATCTACATTCAAATAGTGATTTAATTAAATTTGTCTGGTACAAATATAGTTTAGTAGATAGAAATAAATAATGTTATATATCTTGCTTGGTTTATAAGTTTATACTGGATAATGAGAATAATGACTATAAATCATCTATAACTAATGACTTTTTTCTAATTTGTTTTAGGCCTCTTGAGGAGGCTATAAGTCATTATTTAGAAGATGACGATGACGAAGAAGATTCGAATGCTGAAGAAGATTGGGATGATGAGGAAATCTTAGATCTGTCCAATCCTAAGCGTTCAAGATCTTCAAGAGTTGCTGATCTAATGGAAGAATTTGAAGCGTCAGAAGATAAACTCATGGGTTCAACTAAACAGGTGGAATTCGTGAAGAGCGTCTTAAAAGGACTTGGGAGTTCTCAAAAATCTTTAAATATTATTGAGCAAATTGAGTATTTTGAAGCGTCACTTGAATCGAAAATGAGGAATTTCCTGCTTTTCTCTCAATTTGATGGGGAATTGATTGAGAGTATGAAATTGAAAGAACTTGGGAGTTTGAAGGCTCTCGTTGAAATCTTGACCATCACTCATCCGTATCAAGTGTCGGTTCTAAACATTGAACAGAGTCTAATTTATTTTGACTTGAAACTTACTCTCAAAGGAGGTCAGGAATTGGAATTCATTCGCTCACTCGAAACCTCCAAAAGATTAAGAGTAGAATTAGCTGAACAAGGAGAAGTAAGTTTAAAAATATAAATTCTATTCTATTTAAAATATTAGTTCCTTGTCAGGACTTATAAATACAGTGCATACATTCCATTCAATCGTACTAACAATTAGATAGTTTAATTATCATTATTTTATATTATTATTTTAATAATTTGCATAAATTTTCAGGATTTGAAAAAAGACATTGAAAGAGTTATGATTGAAATTGAAGAACTTAAAAAAATGTCACTTCAGCTCTTGAGTGAGAGTTTACCAGCAACGAAGGAAATTTCAGTAAGTTTAGTTTTTTAGATCGTAATATTATTAATTCATAGTTAAAATTAAATCATTCGCAGTTGATATCTTGGGATTTAAATAATTGTATTTATTCATGTGCTTACAGAGAGAAGAAGTGGCACGGGCCAAAGAAAATGAGAAGGAATTGAATGAAGCCTTGGCTGTGATTAAAAAATCCCAAGAAGAATTCCAAAAGACTCAAATTGAGATGGAAATACTTGAGAAGAAATGTCGAAGACTCGTCGTGCTACCGCCGGATATTTTCAAGGCCAAAAAAATCATTGACGAGAAATTCGAACTCAAGGAAAAATTGGCAAATGAACTCTCCGAATTAGTATAATAATAATTTTAACAATGCAATTTCAAATTTTTTAATATACTTTTACTCTGTCTGTATTAAATTATACGATAACTTTTATACAGAGCTCTATTTATTAATACTATTATGAGTGTATATGATATGGTAAATTTCTAAATCTCTCTAAAAGATGATTAAAAATATTTTTTAAATTGAAGAAAGAAGCGGAGAAAATGATTTTATTTCACATTTTGAAAGCTTTAGGTTTGGCTATCCTCCGTGTACCTAAATACATTTGACAAAAGAAGTAAATATAGGTAGATAGAATTTAAATTTAAAAGTGTCATTTACAAAGTGACTCTCTGTCTCGTCCTGTGTCGATGAAGAAGAATTCCGAGCAAAATGGCCAGAGCCAGTGTGATGATGAACAAGGCCAGAAAGATGTAAAAGAGGAGTGGGAAGATCTGGAGGCCCTCGACTTGATCTCCCAATTCTTTCACGAGTCCAATCCCTCTTTCCCAAAACAAAGTCTCCTGTAGGTATAAATAAATCATTAACTTTATACTTTTACATAAATTCATTTCATGAACTAATATTCATCATAAAAGATTTTAACACCTAATTAATTCGAAAATAACTATTTTTTATAAATCTGCCTATTTATATTTGCAATGAAATAATAATGTAATGCAAACAGTAAATAATAAAATCGAAATTAACCCCTTTGCGAAAATCTGTTGGTTGTGAGAGTGGCTGCGAAGAGATATTATAGTAGGGAACGTTTCCATCATTAGCTTTTGGCCATTGGGGAAATGAAGGGAAGAGGGCCAAGGCTTGTCTGGGACTTCCATTCCCAGCGAAGCTCGTGATGAATCTCGTGAGGATGTCGCTCACTCGCTCGTCCGGCGGATTCAAGCGCTCATGGGCATTTGAGCCAAACATGATCATTGGTTCAAAGGCATAGAACATGTCTTCGCCGTGGGGAACTCCGGTCGAAAGGACTTGCGGGGCCTGAGGAAGCTTCCAATCCACCGATCGCATGAGCTGAGGAGATCTTGCATTTTTGTGACTAAAAACAAAGGCGAACGTGTCGGCAGAAGAGGTTTTGCTTAAAGCTTCTGCCGTCTCGCGACCACAACTTGTGAACATGGCATCACCAAATAGCTAAAAACCCAATAATAACCCATTTAATATCTTTTAATTTAATTTAAAAATTCTAATATTCCTACATTAATCTATTAGAATGATTACTTATCATAACGATTTAAACAATTCAGTTAGCTTTTCAGTTAATTTATTTTGGATTTTAAGAATAAGATGATTTAATTCTATTTTATTTTATTCGCATAATTCAGTTGTTACAAAGAAAAGTTGACGTTACCTCTGACAGTGCATTGGCAATCTCAGCAGTTCCATTTTCAAAATCCAATCCCGTAAAATACTGTCGGTAAACGGCTTCGACTTCAGCCCCGCTGATTTCGTCGAAGATTCCTTCTAGAATTTGAGGAAGCGTCTCTTGTCGAAATACTGATTCGTCTTTCAGCCCACCAGGGTTTATAGCCTATTAAACAATTTAACAACTTGAGGATAATTTAATGAAAAAAATTTCATTGAATTATTTCCAAAAAGTGTTTCATTCATAAATCCTAAATATAATGACAAAACATGATCTTCATACTATACATGATATAGGGTAACTATTTGAGTAGTTAATGAGTAGTCCGGCGCATGCATATCTTAAATATTATCCAAATGTATCCTATCTTTTAGAGCACATTGAAAAATTCCAAAAGCTAACTTTTTATGTATAATTTTCATTTTTTACTCTTATGTTATACTCATTTCAAAAAACTTTTGTAATTTTGAAAATTAGATGGCAAGGAAATGAATAGTTAGAAAATAACACTTGTATCTCAATTAATTTCAACATTATATTAGGTTGATTCAGATGAAAGGGAATGAGAGTTAGGAAACAGCACAAAATTTATTAAACTACAACTTTGTAAATCTAAATTAATGAAAAATCAAATTTTGAGTGAAAATTTATGAAGAATCTGTGATGCAAAGAGTATTTTGAAAAATGAAATATCATTTTTCGAATTTTTATGCTAAATATTAAAACAATAATTAGCATTAAAATTTTCAAAAAATTTACTTTTTCAAAAAAACCTAATTTTCAAAATTTTCAAAATTAATAAAAAAAAATGATCCCCGGTCTATTTCCATAAATTTTCAAATATACACCATAATTAATAAATAAAAGTATGAAAAAAGACCTGGGACCATTTTTAAATTGAAATCTTTCAAAAAATTCCTATGTGTGTCATGTTAAATCCTAAGGGGATGAGTCGAAAAGAGGTGGATTTATACTCCTCCACCGCGGAGGAATAATGATCGCGATGTTCCCAGTGACTGAAAACCCAAATAGTTACCCTATACAATTTATGACTCAAGTTAACAGGTTTGCCAACTTTTATACAATCTTATTATTTGCTTTTATATATGCCACATTTTGAGTTTTGATAAATCGTAAGTATTTTAATAGTTCGTAAATTACTTGATAAGCCACGAGTGGCATAACTCCTTCAGCCGAAGTTAAGCTCGTTAGAATGGGGACTTGAGCAAAAGCTCCTGCTTTGGTCAAAGCTCTTGGGTCACCAGGAAGGAAAGGATCAGGTCGAGAGAAATCAACGACAGGAGCAAAGTTAATTGGAAGTATCCAATATGAGTAAAGAGATTCTTGAATTTCCACGAGTTCCTCAGCTTCCCTCGTTCTCAAACACTCACTCAAATCCCCTACAGAACATCCAGCCATTTCCGCCACCTACTCAATCCATACAAAAAACGGTCATTTAGCTTGTCAACTCATCATTAATTTTTTAAATAAGTAAAAAAAAAAGATGCGCACTTTTTCCGCGACAGCTACAGGATTCTCTTGAACACCCCAAGGGCAAAATGCTGACCCTGAGCTGAGAATGGCTCCGCTGAAAAGTCCGCGATCTCCGTCGCGACTGTGTGGGGACAAAAGGAGAAGATGTACCAAAGCAGCTCCTGCTGAATGACCCCAAATGGTAATACGTTCTGGATTCCCGCCGAAATTCCTAATATATCTATAACACAAAATTACTAAATTAACTATAATTACTAAATTTATTAGTTAGGTACTAATTAGGTAATTGTAACTAGTAAGATCTTATCTAATATATTTTAATTAGTATTATTAGCGCTATTATGCTCTTAACTTCTCAAGTGCATTTTTCTATTTTGGGAAATCTTGGAAAATTGGATGTTTTATAGTAATTGAAAGTCAATTGACCTTTTGACCCATCTAAGAGCCACTGTCACATCCATAGCACCATAATTCCCTGGGAGATTTTCATCATCTGCTGCCAGGAATCCGAGCATTCCAAGGCGATAGTTGATTGTCACGAGGACGACGTCGTTCTTGAGGAGCCTTCTTGGACCCATTCGGCTTCCCGCCCCATAGGAGAATCCTCCACCATGGATATAAAAGATGACCGGGAGAAGAGGTCGCGAGGAAGAAGATCGGATCCCTGGGACAGTTGGGCTGAACACATTGAGCGTGAGACAATCCTCGGACCCTTCGATTCTTCCAGTTTCTAAGTTCTTCTGCGGACACGGCGGTCCTTCTCGCGAAGCTGGCACAGTTCCTCGAGGTTCCATTAACTCGGGCTCCTAAATATCACATATCCCCAAGTTAATTTCCGACCCCATTATCCACCATATATCAACTTTCAAAATTCTCTCATTAAAATTTATCTAGTTTAATTAACTAATATACAGTTAACACTAACAGTTAACAATATTGTTAATCTAATGTATTTAGTACTGGTTAATGGCTAGTTAAATTATAGACAATTTAAAGTAAAAAGTGTAATTTATTGTCTCTTTAACCTTCCATCTCCTTGGGCCAATTGGAGGTTGAGCATAGGGAATTCCTTTGAAAGAATAAATGATTTTTTGCGGGGAGGCGTCAGGGGAAAGTGATTCTCTCATTCCCAAGTAAATTGCTTCAGGAGAACTGAGGGTGATGCGCGGGTCAACGCGGTCATGTTGACCCGCCGTTAAAACAATACAAGAACCAAGGAGGAACACATAGGCCAACATGATTGTAATTGGAGGCTATTGCTATTAAATATATTAAATTAAACAACAGGAAACCGTCCTAACCCAAGTGTTAACCAAAAGGGTTTCTTGGAGAGACGTCGTTGTTGGAGTTCCTCCAACCTCCTTCCGACTCTGAGAAGAATGAGGAAATGGAAAGGAAACAAGACCCGCGTATCAATTCACCCGACCGACCCACCCGACCCACGTACATCATCATACAAACCAACAACGATCCAATATGATCCAACATGCAAAACCCATAAGACTCTTATAAGAAAACATCTTTGCAAGTGACTATAAGAGCCCGAAACATCCAAACACATTCATTTACATAATGCACGGGCTGTTCGCCACATAGACACTGCAATATCACTTTTCTCTAAACTTTAATTTCATCTTTTTCATATTCTTCATTCATGACCATGACTTCTTGAGAATTCAAGGGTTAAGTGGTGATGAAAGCGAGCAAGGTTGTTAATAGATTATTGTGTGAATTGAATTGGCTCTTAAAGTTTCAAGTCCTTATGATGGTTGAAAAATGACAAGTGTATTTTTGAGTGAATGTGGACATTTTCCTTTTTCTTCGACGGAGTGAATGAAAACAGATGGGCCCCATATGGAACTCCTTTATTGCTTGATAGACTTTAGTGAGTCCGACCAATGTGTGCAAAGTGTATATTTTTAAATATGATACGGCCGAGGTGTTTGGAAGCCGCGCTGGCCGTTGGCCAGATTTCCGCCTTTATAATTAAACCGAGACTTTGCGTTCCTCCATTCGGAAAAATTAAGGAGACGTCTCCACTCGACTGTATTTGTATTTACGACAAATTTTCTAATTTCCTCGCCACAAATAATAGCCAATTCATGAAATCTCCTTCATTTAACGCCTATAAGCCTATGTATTTATTAAAATTCGTGAAGAGGTGTTTACATTTAAAATGTATGTGATATAGCCCAGGTTAAAAAGTGTTTATTTTATATTCTTTTAGACAAAAGCATTGTCGGGACACTTGAGTTCTTTTAAACCATGGAAGAGATGTGGAATTTTTTTGGCGAGCGAACCAACCACTCCCAGATTATGAATGAACTCATGACTCGATTTAAACGGAGAAGGTTTTGGAATGTACCATGAATACCAAATGAGAATTTCTTTTCAATTTTATGAACTTTAAGAAATATATGCAGAAATCTTAGAGAAATGTAGGCATAAGCTATGCTCGCCCTTTTTATATGGGTATTGGTATTTATCAATCCAATGGTAATGATGATGAGGATACTTGAGAGACTTTGTAAAAATGGCTATGAGCACTTAACGTGGATTTATTTCATATTGGAGTGAGTATGACTGGAGTTTATGGGCTTGGAGTTTATAAGTCAATGGAGCAAAAGTACTTTGTGTGTCTCCAATAGAGTGGTTATATAATGGATAGTTTAGCTCTTTTTACCCCGGCGAGATTTCACATTAAAATTCCACTATTTGTCATTGTATGCAAAGTCTTGAACAGCCCACGCTTCATTGTTCATCCAATATTTACTTGCTGATGATTCGATTAAAATAAGAAGAACATTAAATGATAAAGGTTGATTGATCAAACTATTAAAAATATGAGTAATAAACAAATAAAGAATGAAATAATACAAATAATGCTAAAAGTGCATTATTTAGAAGTAAACTTGAGAGAGATGTTAGTTAAGTGTAAATAAATGCATTCAATACTACTTAACTTCGAGCTTACTAACTGAGTAAAATTAGGAAATTGAGTTGTTATTGCTTGTAGCATATAATTTGAGAAATTGAGTGTTGACAAGTTGAACGTCGTTTCAATTTTGAGCATCAATTGCCCTTGTCCCATTTGAACGCCAAATGAAAGTTCAATTTTTCATCTAAATAAAGAAATTTCTCAATCATGAATTATACGTATCAGTTTTTATAAGGGGAAGAATGTAATGTTGATCACATTGATCAGTTAACGAAAGGATGTATGTAATGTAATTTGATGGATTCGTTATTTTTTGAAGATGGATTTCTCTTAATAAAAATGTTCACCTCTTTTCAAATTGAATTAAATCGGTTAAATGTTTTGAAACTTTGAGCCTCATTTGAATGATGACAAAGTATTAATTCATAATCTAGCGAAGTAAAACAAATGTGTCAAAGACACATAAATATTATGAATAATTCGAGCTGTGTTGTTGATGAGCGAAAGAGAAACGAAAGGAAATGAGTGGAGTGGAATTGGAAATGAGATCTTTTGTTAGGGAAATGTATATATTTTGAAGGCACTCGTCTCTCCTAATTGCACTTCTCAATTTTCATTACGCCAGCAAGCAATTGGGATTTCCCTGATTTCAACCGCTGAATAATTCTTTCGAGCTTGAACTTTTCTCATTCTTCAATTCCAACTCAATCGTTCCTCGCCACACTTTAAAACTTTAGAATTAAAATTAACATTTTTATATTTGATTTTGACAGTTTGTTTTGCTCTTTCGGGGTGTGTTTTAAAATGTTGGAATTCTTGGTCTTGGTTCTAAACCTGAGTTTTTGTTTTGGAGAATTTCTAAACGAAGATCCCGTGAAGATGAAGCAAAATAAAATTTTAAATCGCCCGAGTCCGACCAGGCCTCCGTTTCAGAATAGTAATCTTCAAAATTTCAATAACAACAAAGGTGACTTTCACACTTCGTGGGTTCAAGGGAGCGAGTCCAATCCGGTGAAAGAAGCACATCCGAGCATTTCGGACGTGGACATGCAATTGCTAGCAGCAATGGAAAAAATAGTTGCCCGGTTGGACAAATTGGATTCGCGTATCACTCGAGTGGAAAACATGGTCTTGGCCTTCAACCCAAATAAAATCATCAAAGATAAAAATTATGAAAAGGGTAATTGATTTTTATTCCAATTAAAATATTTTAATAATTACTTTAAATGAATTATTTAATCGTATTACTTGTAGTCAACTAAATTCTAATCATACGTGATTCTCTACACATTATTTTAAATGTTCTTTAGTTTAAGAGTTGTAATTAATAATGTAATTCACTAATTATAATTCCTACTTATTTCTTTAGGAAGCTGTCCGGGAAATTTCACCAAGATTGATGGGATCAAAGGTAAATGTTTCTACGCGAGCAGTTTGATGTCGGCAGGAGGGCGAGCACAAAATCTCTATGATTGGAAATCCGCAACGACGGAGTGCAATCGACTTGGTGGGCGTTTGGCAGAGATTTTATCTTATGGTGAATTTCACCGAATCTCCAATTTCCTCTCGCAATTCTCGTCCAGTCGAACACAAGTTACGCCAGATTTATGGACGGGCGGGCTGAACCCGGGACTTATATGGATTTGGGCCGAGTCTGGCCAACAAGTCGAACAAGATAGGAGGTTTTGGAATGAAAATGACAATTCCAGCTCAGCACCGGGGTGTCTCAAGCTTGCTCATTCGGTTCGATTCTCTTCTTTTTACTTCAAAAGCGCTCCGTGCTCTCAATCCCTCAACTTCCTCTGCGAAGTCATTGACAATAATGTCGCAAGGGCTTTGGCCCTCTTCGAAGAAGAATTGTTCTCACAAAACGCCACCGCGTTTATAGCCAACGAATAAAACAAATTCACGGATTTCTTTATTACAACTTAATTACCAAAATATTTCATATTAATTTAGATTCGGATTTATGTGATTAATATGCAATTGTAATATACAGAAAATACAAAAATTAAGTGAATGAAGGGTGAACGTATAATTGCTATGAAAATTTGATATTAACGTGCTAGGTATAGGAATGATTCTAATGTTCCACCAATAAATAACTTAAAATTGAAAAGAATTAAAATTTTTTTGAATGAACATTTAAATTACTCCTATACCTAGCAAGTTAATATCAAGTTTTTATAGGAATTAAAACCTTCTCCGTTCATTCACTTACTTTTTGTAATTTCTGCATGTAATTACATATATGTAATTTAACTTAGTCAAGTGTTTTCGTGTTTTAAATAGTGTTTAAATAATGCAATTGTGCATATTAAAGAGGTAATTTTATGTTCTAGTTTAATTCGTTCAATTCATTATGTACTTATATTATAATAGTTTACAAATCTGTAGATATTATTTACATTTATTTATAGTGTAAAGTGTACAGATTGTTATAAAATATTTTGAGAGATTTCTTATCAATGAAGTTGTTTATATTTTCTTATTTTTTTAATATCATTAAACATTACAAATACAAAATTATAACAGTTCAAGGTACAAACTGTACAGTACAGTAATGTTCATTGTGTTTTCCATTCATTGTTTGGCTATAATATAACCCTATACCCTATTACATAATCTTATTTCACGCAAAAGCCCTCATATTACTTGTTTTGCACAAACAAGCACAAGAATCAATGAAGTTCCATTTTAAACTTGATGTTAGAAATGCATTAGCGGGGAAATATAAGACATTTTCAATTTCTCATAATGGAGTCGCGACTAGGAAGTGATCTGGAGGGGTCGAAGTTCCGGGAAAAGAAACGCCAGGATTCTTTTCCATTCCTCACTTTTAATTTCCTCGACCCCGAAATTCCTGGATTATTAATTAGTCCTTTAACTCTCTAATCAACTTCACGGCCGCCATCAGGTAAACCAGACTTCGTTTTGAGCCTCTCATCTCCTCTCCCACCCGTCAATTTCCTGTTTCGTCCCTCCCTTCTGAACTTGACTCAACCTTCATGAATAAATTAGGTGGCATAATGGCGAGTCGGAGGGGACGACGAAAGGAGCCAGAGGCCCAACCGACCTCGAGGATTAGTAAGGCGCTCGAGGAGGCCGTCGAAGAAGTCGACTCGTTCCAATCCCTTCTCAAGTCATTTCAAAAATCCCTTTTGAAATCAAAGAGCGAAGATCATCCAAAGCTAATTGAAAAAATCGGGAAAGGGTTCCAAAAGTCCATTTCGCGATTCAATGAACTTCACGCCAAGGTCATCGAAGAGCGGATTAAGATCAAGAGAGAGCAACTTGGCTCTGAGGAAGTCGAAGAAGAGGTCGAGTTGCGGGTCGAGGAAAATGGCTCTTCTCATTACCATAAAAAAGGTCGGAATGTCAAAAAAGAGAAAGATTCTTTTTCATTGACCAACGAAGATGAAACGTTCGAAGAACGTTCCGACTCCAAAGAAAAACAGAACAGAGCTAAAGACCCGATTCTTCTTAAGAAGACCGAAAAGAATCCCGTTAAAGGTCAACTGAACATAAGCTCTGAACATTCTGACCATTCTGACGGGTCAGAAGATGGATTCGATTTAGGATTAGGGCTAGGAAAAGACACTCTTAATTCAAGTCTAGAAGAATCATACTCATCTAAAAAGAACAATGCTCCCGGTCCGAAAAGCAAAAAACCCAGGAGTGTCCAGAAGAGCTCTGGAGTCAATTCCAGTGCAGAAGGATCCGGCAGGATCGTCTCTGGCTCTCATATACCAGATGATAGTTTATTGTTTTCTGATGAAGACGAAGAGAAATCAGAGGAACCTGTGAAAGTTAAACCTGGTCCAAAAAGTTCTAAAGGAATGACTGTAAAAGTTGAAAAACGTGTTGAACATCACAGTGACGAAGAGAGCGAAGAAGAACCCAAGGAAGAAGAACCCACCAAGAGATCTCGAAAGGATATGAATTCCCCTGGACCGAAAAGAGTCAAAGAGGTTCGAAATCGTAGAGAAAACGAGGAGGACGAGGAAGAGCCTGAAAAGGAGGAGAAAAAGAAGGAAAATGGAGTTAACAAGCTAGTAATTAAACTCAATACAAAAAATGGTAATTCGGTGAGTGAGAAGGAAGAGAGGGTGGAGAAGACACCGAGTCCACAGAAAAGAAGACGAGGGAGGCCCAAAAAGAATAAAGTGAATGAAGAAGAGGAAGAAAAAGAAGAAGAAAAAGTTCCTAAGATTAAAATTAAAAATATGAAGAACCTCCTCGTGAATTTTTCAGATGCTGAGACGGAAGTGTCGGAAGACGAAGAGGAAAATCCTATCCCTTCTCATTTTCCACCAGATGAAACAGAAGAAATTCAAGAAAGCGAGGAAGGAGAGGAAATTGACGAAGATGATTTAGAGAAGAACAAAGTTGTACAAAAAGTTCCTGATTTGAAAGAAAGGGCCAAGTTGGCCAAATGCTCAGTGAAAATCGACCGACTTGTATTAACTCCCAAAAAGATGGAGAAGTTGAGGAAGAAGAAGGAATTGGACGACGAAGAGGAAAATGGAGGAAAGGAAAATGCTCACGACACATCAGTCGTGGTTATTGAGAGCACGGACGACCAAGAACCTCCGTCACCTGTAAAAAGATCTAAAAGGTAAGGTTTTGTTTCAATTTTAATCGGTTAATTATCCTTTAATTTAAAATTTAATTAATATTAATTTAATTTTGTATACAGTTATAGCGTGTGAATTTTAAAAATAATAAACCTTTGTTATAAATCTTTAAAATAAATGATTATATCCTTGAATTAAAATAACTTGATTCGAATAAAGATTCAGATACAAAACTAATTGAAGTTATTAATTATTAAGAAATATTAACTTTATTTTTTTAGAACAAGGAAGATTCGTTCACAGTCAGGCGATTCTGATTCCGACGTTGTCGCGAAACAAAAGAAGAAAAAAATGTACAATTTCATAATTTATTAGCTTTTATATTTGATTAATCCTAATGTCAAGTGAGAATCTAATTGACAACATAATTATATTTTTAAAGTAAACTCAAGAATGACAACTCATCTGACTATGAAGAAGAGGAGGAAGAGGAAGAAAATTCCCCCGAGTTCAATTCAGATTCCTCTGGGGTTGAGCTCATCAAAGTGAAACGAAAGTTCAAGCGAGTCAAGAAAATGAGTAATACTTCTTCAGAAGACGATGGGTAAATTTAACCATTTCTTATTAGTAATTTACTGCATTCTTTTTTTGACTAATTACATTACATTTTCAAAATGTGAATTATTCTTTAATTGCTCTACTTATAGGCGAAGGGTACCCAGGAAGAGAAACGACAGTGAGAGCGAGTTTACAGATTCGGATTCAGGAAAGGAAAAGTACGTAAAATTTTTGATAGAAATAAAAATAAATACTAATTGTATGTAGTGAATTAACATCATAAATGCTCAATTTTGACGGTATTTTTTATAATTATTATCAAAGGAAGAAAAAGCGAAAGAGAAGGAAGAAGAAGGGCGATTCAGGCGATGATGATGACGATGTAATTTTTTTTACTTAATTATATTGTGGTCTTAATTATATTAAATGAAATGTTTTTTTTAAATCAGGATGATAACGAATCAACTCGGAAAGGAAAAGGGAGGAAGGATCTTAGGAAAATGGTTGATAAAGGTCGCGATACGAAGGAAGTTGAGAAAGAAGAGGAAGATCGAAAGAAGCGAATTTCTGAGAAGCAAAAAGAAGTATTTAAAAATCTTTTTTTAACCCTTCTTACCACAATTATCTTTAAAAAAAATCATATTAATCAATTTCCTAATCATTTTTCTATTTCAGTTTAACGGATTGTTTCAAAATCCTGAAAGCGATGTGATCGACAGACTAGTCCTCGACTTTGACCCAAAAACCAAGGAGCCGTTGGTGAGCGTTGATGAGAAGCTCGTGGCCAAGTTGAAGCCCCACCAGGCCAAAGGAATCAAATTCATGTGGGACACTTGTTTCGAGTCCTTGGAAATCACCAAGAAAAATCCTGAAAAGGGCGGTGGAGGAATTTTGGCACATTGTATGGGGCTTGGGAAAACACTTCAGGTTTCTACTCATTACCTATTTATCAAGTCATCATAATTTTAAATGGCTAAATTAAATATTTAATTTCTCTCATAAGTATATGAGATTTATGTCATATTTTTTTAAAGATATTGAATGAATTATTTAGGAATGAAGGGAACGAAAACGTAGCTATAATTAACTAGGAGAAATTTAATAATAAAGTTTATTTATTTCAGACGATCGCCTTCCTCCATACGATCATGACAAAGCAGGAATTGGGTATAAAATTGGCCTTGGTCATTTGCCCGTTGAACACTGTGGGGAATTGGGCGCGGGAGTTGAAGGAGTGGCTGGAGGACTTGGACGAGGATTTGCCCATCCACCGACTATGGGAGGCCCAAGGGCCCAAAGGCCGTGCTGATGCTTTAAAAGGATGGGAAAAACGAGGCGGAGTTGGAATTCTCCACTATGAGGCTTTCCGGGGTTTGGCCCTCTTGGAAGGGCGGAAGTCGAAGAAGAAGGAGAAGGAGACGTTTACTCGGATTTTGCTCGACCCGGGCCCGCACATCGTCGTGTGCGACGAAGGGCATTTGCTCAAGAACGAAAACAGCAAAGTGAGCAAGGCAGTGAATAAGATCAAGACCTTGAGGCGGATCGTGTTGACCGGCACGCCGTTGCAGAACAATTTGATTGAGTATCACACCATGATGAGTTTCGTGAAGCCGAAGCTGCTTGGAACGACCAAGGAGTTTCGCTCCCGGTTCGTCAATCCCATTACGAATGGCCAACACAAGGATTCCACGGACCGGGATGTGAGGATCATGAAGAGGAGAGCCCATGTCTTGCATAAGCTCTTGGACGGTTGCGTCCAGAGAATGGACTTTACTGTCTTGACTCCGTATCTTCCGCCGAAATTCGAATTTGTACTTTTCATAAACTTGGGCGAAGTTCAAGTAAGTTTAAGCTCCTTTAATTACTTTCCTTGTCACATGAGTTAATTAAATTAAGGATTAGTTCTTTAAAAATCTCTTTTTTTACAATCAATAGTATTAATGTTAATTTAAAGTTTGCAAATAATATACTCAATAATGCTAATTTTAAATCGTATAAATTAATTTATCATTGTTTTAATGTGGTTTTTGTGTTAAAATATTTAAGTAGATCATTAAATTTGCTATATTGTAAAATTTTTTTAGTAATCTACAAGAAGTTGAGTGATGTTTTTGTGTATTTCAGGTTAAGCTTTACGAGTATTATTTGAAAGAAATCGCCAAAGTGGAGAGTCTTGAGGAAATCGCTGAGCGAATGAAGAAGAAAGGGAGTTTCTTCCGGGATTACCAAACGCTCCAAAAAGTCCTTACCCACCCACTACTCCTCTCTTTCCAGAAAGAGGCAGAGGAAACTGCGGACAGCGACGACTCTATCAACGACTTCATCTGTGATGACGAGTCTGACGAGGCCGAGGAGACGCCGGTGGAACTCTCAGGCTCGGACGATGAGGTCAAAGAGATCGTTGTGAAAAAGAAGCACCGGACGAGAGGGAATCGCGACAAAAGCCCCACACCGCCGCAGGAAATCAAAAACTACGGTGGGAAATGGTGGAGCTCGTTCTTTGACACGGAAGAGTCAATCCAGAAGATTGAGCTGAGCGGGAAATTGGTCGTGTTGATGGAAATACTCAAGATCTGCGAGAGCATTGGGGACAAGGTATTGGTCTTCTCGCAGTATCTCACGTCGCTGGATCTCATCGAGACCTTTTTGAATGACATTGAGGAGAAGTTCGTGGCTGGGGAGAAGGAAGTGTCCGACGAGGAAACCATTTACTTTTCCCGGTGGCGGAAGAACATTGAGTATTTTCGGATTGACGGCTCTGTCAAAACGAATGACCGCCAGAAGAAGTTGGAGCATTTCAATGACGAGGATGCGCGGAAGGCCAAGTTGTTTTTGATTTCCACGAAGGCTGGCGGGATGGGGGTGAATTTGGTTGGAGCCAACCGGGTCATTTTGTTCGACGTGAGTTGGAATCCGAGTCAGGACCTTCAGAGTCTCTTCCGGGCCTATCGGTTTGGCCAGAAGAAGCCCGTATATGTGTATCGGCTGTTGGCTCAAGGAACCATGGAGGAGAAGATTTACAATCGCCAAGTCGTGAAGTTGTCCTTGTCTTGTCGAGTGGTGGATGAGCAGCAGATCGAGCGACATTTCAAGTTTGACGACATTGCCCAAATGTACAAGTATAATCCTGAAGAGAAGAATACAACTACAATGGCACTTCCAGCGGTAAATAATTTGATTTAAGTAATTTAATAAAATGTCTGAATTTACCGTAAATTCAATTTAAATCATCAAAATAATTACAGATTTTACATTAATATAAAGTTTAAATATAGTGAATTACTTGAACAATAACAGTATTATAATAATAGAGTTGAACACTATAATTACTTATATAATAGCTTTAATTGAATAATCATTTTATTCAATAATTAAATTGGTCATTATTTTTTAATAATTAATTGTGTTTAAACATTTTTTAATTGTAGGATCACTTGTTGGCTGACTTGATCACGAACCAGAAACAATGGATAGACAATTACATTGAGCATGACACTTTACTGGCGAACAAAGAAGAGGAGGAGCTGACGGAGGAGGAGCGCAAGGCAGCTTGGGAGGATTACGAGTCGGAGAAGAACCGACCTATGACCTTTGCCAATGCTCACATCCAGCAAGCCACGGATTATGAGCTGGCCAACATTCGGCAAACCCTTCTTGGGATTCATCTCCAACGCGGGATCAACATGGACTTTAATCTCCTCAACGTCTACGCTCAGCATGCAAAGCGCGACATTGCAACTCTCAAGACTCTCAACAGTGCATCCATGAATCCAAGGATTATCCCAGAGATCCGCGAGAGCTATACCTTGCAAATCCGCCAAATCCAAGAGCGTCTCAATACCCTTTTTTCTAAGGGATACAACAATGACTATTTCCCTCAGACTCCCGCTCCGAATCCAAATCTCCAGAGTAATCCTTTCATGAACTTGTTCAATACGAATCTCATGAGTTTGATGAATCAGAGAATGAGAGTGCCCGAGGCGACGGCAACTCAAGGTATCTTAAATTAGTTTAATTTTTTTAACTAATATTAAATGATAAATCACCATCAAAATTTCACCTGTTAAAAATTTTATTTTAAATAGTTTCAGTTCGAACTGCTTCATTTCAAATAGCTTCATCTATTTAATAATCTCACCTATCAATAGTTTCACTTATTTTTTTTATTTTTAATATATGTGGTAATTATATTCTAAGAACTCACAAACCGAAGCTTTTACTTTATTCCACCAAATTTGCATATATTCAAACAACCTTTTCCTGAAAATAGGATTAAGGTTTATTAAAATTGATGACTCAACTGTTAATATGGTATCAATATTTATTGATAATATAAAAAAATTGAAGCCTTAGATTTGTACCAATTGATGACGTCATTTCCGCATATGATGTTTTATCAGAATCTAAATTCTACGCTGAAATTGAAACTCTTTTGGTTTCAGGACCATTTTCGGCTTAATAATTTGCCATTAGACCTTCGCCTCTTTGAGAGCCGGAGCAGCAAGGGGGAAAAGGTCCGCGTCCTCTGTTCTGCTCATAATTACGATTGGCAGATGAACTCATATTTTTTTTAAAAAAATGTGATAGGTGAAATTATTGACTAGATGAAACTATTTGAAGTGAAATTTTGACGGGGTACCTTAAATGATAAATGTCTTAATTTGCTTAATATCCTTTTATTTCTTATTGGTTAGGTTAGGTTAGGTATTACTGTCAAAATTACAACACTTGAATTTATGTTTTAGGTTCGAGCTCGGGTGTAATTCCAACTCCTTCAACGTCGAGGACCCCAGCCATTTTGCGTAAATAATGCCCTGGATTTCTTAACTACGAGGGGATATGAGGTTCTCCTGAAAGCTCGTTGGAAGCCTTAATTAATTCTCATTATCTCAATTAATTAAGTTCGTTTTGTCGGTTCCTTTTTATATTTATCATACTTATTTTATGTCGTTGAGCGCAAATTAAATTATTAGCATTAGTTTTTTTTATTTCTAATTATATATGCTAACTTATTAATTTAAAGATATTTTAACTTCATTTGGTACTGGAGAATTTTTAGATTTGCAAGTATTTTAGTAATAAATTCATATTTTTAAACAACTAATCAACTTTTTAGTATGTAAATTAAGTTTTTGCTGTATAATTTAGTTAAAATATTTTAAGCCAATATTTCTCCGGCTTGTGCTTGTGAAGTGAAGTTTCCAAATCACAAGTTAATTTTCTTACATGACTATAAATATTTTAGACCGCTTTTGACTTTTAATAAAAACTTTTTAAAGTAGATTATAAAAGGAAAACATAAGATTTGGTTAATATTTTTATCAGTCATGAATAGCAATAAATATAATATTGAAACATTACACAAAATTCAAAAACATTTATTTGACGAGAATGAGATTTATTAAATAAAATGTATTTAAATAGTCTATCGCATATTAAATATAAATTGCTACCTAATGGAAAGTGTGGCAAATTGATTTGTGTTTTGGAATTTTCACAGGTCGGAGAGATAGCATAGCTGAATTGTAATTTAATTATTAGTTTAATCATAATAATGATTTTTAAAATTAAATATTCGATTACATTGTATACAATTTACACAATGCAATGAGTTAATGAAATTTCTTAAATTACAATCAGTCTTAAATACATACCTAATTTATTTGAAGCGCGCGCGTGTAAAAAGCTATTATTTTACTCATTTGATTCTAAATGTATTATAAAAGTAGTAGGAAGTGGGTGGTGTACTTGAGGAATTGGAGGAAATGAATAAAAAGGAGTTTGTAAGAAATGAGAAATTCCCTTCATTCTCATCTTTACTCATATGAGAGTGCATATTTTATATAAGCAAAGTGAAAGAATTTATAAAACTGCGAAATAGCTTTTATGTATAAGCAGAATTATATTCAATTATTAGCTAACGAGTTAACTAAAGCGGCTTAAAACTCAACTGCGTCAAGCTTTTGCATTTTCTCCTGATTTCTCCTATAGATATAAAAGTCCATGATTGAGGAAATGCTCACGGCAGGTCAAATTCATTTCCACGCGGAAGTTTCCCCTTTATTATTAGCTTATAGAGAATATTTTTTGAATGGTTATAGGAGAAAACTATTGATTTTGGTTGGCTCAAACTGTGTTTAAAGTCAAATGTGAATGAATGCGAATGCTCGATCGAGCATTTGGAAGTTGAAAATTCGCGAATTTCTGTGTGTATTGTTCCTATGCATAGAAAACTCCTTCGCGTTCGTTGGTTAACCTTGTGGAAGGTGTTGAGCGTTCTGAGATTTCCGCATCATTGATGAAATCTCTGTTCCTTCCATGCAACCCCGACATGCTCAACTTCCTCTCCAGCTCAATAAACTTTCATCAAGATAAGAATTGATGGGAAATTCCCTTATATGGCACGACAATCCTTCGTCTCCAGTTTAGTTCCTCGAGAGAAATCAACTCGAAATGACTTGGCCCTTCTTGTTCGCTCCTTATGAAGAAACAATGGTTGAGAGGTAAAAAAAAATATTTTATATATTTCTAATTCTAACTAATTAATACTTAATTATCTTAACACCATACTCTGATTTGTTTTAGGAGTCTGCTCTTAAATGTTAGATTACACAAAGATCTTAAATTAATCTGTATAAAAAAGTTAAGTGAAATTATCATAATTAAAGGATATTTAAATTTTTAGACCGGAGTATGGGAATAACATCATGGCGGCTCAAACGAAAGAGAACATTGTCTTATACGTGTTGTGTCGTTCGAACGTGGCATATTTCGCCCACGCCTTCCAACCCTTCTTCCTCAAGAACAACAATTTCAAAGTGGGGAAAACTTGGGAGATGCGGACTTCCTTCGTGGCCGCCATGTACGCGTCCCATTGGGGGAAGAAAGAAGGCCAAGAATCCATTTTGGCCATTACGATCTGCAGGGAAGGGTTCGAAGAGATTTTGAAAGCTTGTTTGAGAACTCCGCCGCCAATTAATAGCCGCTCGGTCAAACTCCTCAATGAAGACCCGCGACCCGATGCGGAGTTTTTCTGGGAACCCGGGAGGGATTTATTTGGGGAAGTCACTGCGAGTGCGGATCTAAGACTGTTAATCAGGAATGAATTGTTGAACCACATGAGCCGCCATTGGATCAGGAAGGTCTTCCATATGACGATTTACATGAAGGCGGCCCAGCGGCTCATGAAGGAACATCACCCGGATTTGGTCATGGTCCCGGATGAGAAATTGTACCTTTTGGATCCGGGGCTCGGCCGGGCTTTGCATTTGGATCCATCAGGATTCGTGGACTATGAGGCTCAACCAGCCAGGACGAGGAACAACAACGCGTCGTCGTACATTGACCAAGGAACAATTGACCTCAGCGAGGAGTTTGAAGAGTCTGAAGAGGAAGAGGAAAGCGAGGAGGATGAAGAAGAAAGTGGAGATGGGGAGAAGTAAACGTCAATTTCCATAATTTTATATTCCCGCAAAATTGATAAAATATTATGTAATCAATAATGTAATGATTAAATACTAATAATAAATACAAATAATTTTTTTTAGTAAATTATTAATAATAACTAAGTAAAATAACTAATTAATTAATCAATGGAATAATCCTTATTGATTGTGAAAAAAAGACTCAAATATCAATGTTTTCAAATGAAAGAAATAAAAAGAGAGAAATAAATGATTTTTAAATGTCATTTTTTATTCATCTTCTGAGGATAATTTGGAGAGTGAACGAATTGAACGTGTGAAATTCATCATTTGAGATTGAAATAAAAAGCCGAGACGGCTGGCCGTCCAAAAACCACGTACTTTTTGTAAAATGTAAAATAGTAAATTGAAGAACTTAGTTATTAATAATTTAGGAAGTATTGGCCTCATTGGATAACAACACTTAAATTGTAAGTAAAAGTCTAAATTAATCAACGTTATTTGGTTGGAGTATTTGATCAAAGAAGCGTAGAGTTAAAAATGGGAATCCTCACGAGAAGTGATGGGAGAAAGTAGAGAAAAAAATAGGTAGAGAAAATACAATTGAATGAAAGCAAGTTTGGAGAGTTTTCTTCATCGTTGTGTATCGTTTTAAATAATAATTTAATTATGTAAGTAAGTAATAATAAGTTAAGTAATGAATACAATGTGTAAGATATAAGATACGAAGATAATTTTATACATTCTTATGGGCATAGAGGAATCAAGTCAATGGAGTACAAACAATTCATTTAAATTTTACATTTAAATACACATTTAAATAAAAGTAAAATTCCCAGCGAATTCGCCAGCAAATCCGCTCAAGACTCACAAAGAGGATTTAATAGAATTTAAGAAAGCGAAATCCGGGAGCCTTCCGTCTCTTTGTTCAGGTAATACAGGACATAATGAAGAACAACGTCGTAACAGTATTTGTATTCCGTCTAAATAGATCAGAACAATAAAAAACCAATAGTTTAAATTTAATTATTTGATTGCAATTGCCTAATTAATTGTATAAAATTAATTAAATACTAATTAGTTTTAATAAATGTAAAATTATCAACTAAATAAGCAATTAGTTAAATTAATTAAAAAATTTAATTGGGATTCATTTACCATGTTTTCAATCATTTGAGGTCGATGTCTCCGGACAGTTTTGACCGCAGTGAAAACGTCAACTTCTCCATATTGAATCACTTGCTCAATGCAAGCATTCGCAGCACAGTAAACTCCGCAACGACTTCTTCCATCCCTTCAATTTAATTTAATTATATTATATTATTATAAGTTTGAAAAATTATTAAAATAATTAAAGACTCGTTAACTTGTATTGTAGTCATTGTGTTCATTTAGTTCTCAGTTTAATCTTTTTAATTCATAATTTAACGATTATGATTTCATACGGGGCAACGACAAGAACAGGGCCATAGCCAGTTCGCTGTCTCCAACGCTCGACCATATTCATGAGTTCAACCAGCGAGTTGGTCGAGTTCGGGACTTTGTGATCCATTGGCCAACAGGTGAGTTGGAAAAGTTGGCAGGTCTTCGGCTCGGCTTTCACTCCTGCCATCAATTCTTGCAAACTTACGATCTGTTAATTTTAATCATTATTTAATTTTAATTTTTATAAAGCATTAAAATTTAAACTCTCATTTATATTGTTTTAAATTATAGGTAAGTGTGCTCCAATTAGTTTATTCAAATTAATACAAATTAATCTTACAATTAGTTAGATCTCATTGTTAGTATGTATTATTTATCATTAATCATTAAGTAATTACAACAAATTAACGCTGTCTTGTAACCTTTTTGTTAATTCTGAAAATCCAGCTCTTGATGTTCGTGTAGTAATTGTGCGAGAGATGGTCAATTGTAAATACCGGGCCGTATTTTTTAGATCTGCTCGTCTCAGGCCAGAATTGTGGATAATGCTTTAAAAATCATTTATTGATATAAGTAAACTTTAATTAAAATAACTAAAATAAAAGTATTATTTAATAATTAAATTGACAATTAAATTTAAATAAATTACAGTGGAAGGATCAGGATTGGCAAGGACGACAACGGCACTTGCATCATAATCATAAACAAGGGACCAAAGGTAGGAAATTGTCTCAGGTAAGGGCCATTCGGTCACAATATATCCTCTCGATTGACGATATCCCTGCAATGCAAAACAAATGATTGTAGTGTAATTAAAATAAAATATTTATCAATAGATAAGTTATATTTATCATTTAACTCAATTTCTCAGATTATTTTTCCTTGAGGGAAGGAACGATTGAAGAAAAGATTGAGGATAAATGTTTAGCATGATTTATTCCAATGCTACTAAATTTCTCAATTTGCACCAAATTATTATAACTTGAGAGCATGGAACAAAGGAACGGTCGAAGAAATTAAAGCGGGCAAAAATTTATCAGCGTTTATATAAATGCCAATAGTCAACTTCTCAATGTTCCTCATACTTATAGTACATAATTTAATTAGTTAATTAACATCAAACATCAAAACATCTAAACTTTAAATTGTACTTTGTTTTATTAAATATAAATTAAATTATTTTAAAAATTAATGCAATTTTACAATCAAGAGTATATTAATAGTTCAAGTTCATGGAAGTAATTGAGAAATATGGAATTTGTGAATGAGCATAGTGTTTTAATGAGTGTATGACTCACGTCGACAAAAACGGCGTTGATGTAATCAGTGAAAGTATTTCCTTGGAAGGATGTCAAGTACGGGCGGAAGTTGTCAGCTGGAAGAGTAAATAAAAATTGTAATGAATGAACGTCTTTTGTTTTTGACTTTATGAGGTTTCTTACGAGGAATGACGAGGACGTCACGGTTCTTTTCTCTGTTGTCGCCTCGATGACCCCCAGCACAGTCGCCGATGGAGAACTTTGGAGTTTGCTTGCAAATCAACTGAAAATCACAAAGTCGATCAATTATTTGTTAATATTTTTTAAAATTACAATTATCTATTTCAATTTGTAGATCTGCATAATAAATTGGAGATATACATATAAAAAATTGAAATATGATAAATTAATAAATAAGTCTGATGAGTCAATTTGGATTTAAATGAAAATCTTTACCAGGAATTCCCTTTGATATTCGTTCATCTTTGTCTGTGGATCTTTCGTTGACTTGTGCTTGAGTCGCTGGGAAAGTTCAGAAACCGGAAACCAAGTCCGTTGACAAATGACGTATTCCTCAAGGACGTCGTAAACGAATTTAACTTGTTCCTTTAAAATAAGGTAATAACAATCAGGTTGATGTCAATTAACTCGTTTTCTACAAATAGCTTTGATAAAAAAATTATTAAATTATTAAAAGAGACATTTGAATATCTTAAAAGGGCTTACAAGCGACTCCACTAGTCCTTTCCTCGCATTTCTCAACTTCTTCAAATACCCGAAAATGTCAATGAGGCCATCCTCTTCCAAAAGCTCCAAATTGGCGTCAACTTCTAAGTACACGCCAGATCTCCCACCCCCGTCACTTTTCAAATGAATAAAATTAAAATTACCAAATTACCAATCATTGCATGCCTATTTCCATTCCGAGAAATGTTTATTTAAAAAAAATCAGTAAAACTTTTCTTGTAAAAATTTATCATTTGAAATCCGCGCTGATTACTCACTTGCAATGAACCAAGGTTTGTCCTTCTGCAAACTTTGGCTGTTCTTGTAAAACTTGTCGAATTCTCCGCCTAAAGTCGAGAAGAGCCGTGGCAAATGGACCCGAATGACACGGCCATTCCACATAGTGAAATTGTATCACTTCTCGCCCTTCACTCTCCTATTTGAAACCAAAGGGGAAAAATGACCAGAAGTTGTTAATTGTTGAGCCAAATTCCTTACTCGTTTAATTTGTAATTGAATCTCTTGGATTTTTAAGAGCCTCTCAACGTTAACTAGAACGTTAATTGTTAATAGTGTATTATAGAGAGAAAAAGGTGCAAGAAATTACCGGATCCGACTCGGGTTTCATGCTCATCTTCCTCATGGTGAAATTGGAGAGTTTGAGCTCAGAAACGACAGATATCTCCATTCCACCCCATGAAACGCTTTTATTCTCAACGGGCCAATATTGCTCACACATCACCTTAAGAAGCAGCAATGCGTCAGTAAGATCATTATTACAATGTTCATAAATACAAATTCAATCACGTCAATTTATTTCTTTTAATTAAATTATTTTATTGATGAATTCTCTTTATAAGTTTAAGTAGATACAAAGAAAAAGGACCGACAATTAAATTAAAAATTAAGGAACGCGAATAGAAAAGAATACAAAAGTTATTGATGAATAAGTTATTATTAGCTATTGCATAAATAAGGAAGTAAGCATGAGAGGAATAAAAGGTAATGTTAAAGATATAACCTTGATGAAATCGAATGTTTTGGTGAGCATAATGATGACAGTCACGTTCTTTGACCAGACCATCCGCCAGAAATCACTTATCGTATTCTCCGTCGGCCCTTGCGACACGATGTACGCATTCGGCTTCAAAAGACTCTAAAAAGCCATTGGAAACGAAAAGAGGGAATTAATTAAGAGCTTAATGGCCTCTCTCGCAGCTTCCTTTAATTCTCATTCCTCGTCAAATCTCCTTTTCTATTCCAAACAACTCCATTTACCCCATTTGATCCCCAAATTTTTATTATACCGCCACTAAATGTCCTAAATACAATACCTACATAAAAGCACTAAATATTTTATAAGTATATAAATGCATATAAATAGCATTTAGATATATCATATCATACACTTCTTACAAACTAATAAATAGTAAATGCCTATCAGTAATAGCTCTATCTAATATGTCTATTTAACTGTTATTTAGTTTATTACTCGTAAATATAGCAGATTAAAATTTAGGTAATTTAGCTTAAAAGTAAAAGCTTTTTAATTCAATAAGGAGCAGTCTAGAATACTAAAGATTATTAGAAGTCTTTAAGACTAAGCATTGACAGACAGAAAAGTCCAACTTACATCGACATAAGAGGCGTTGACGTAATCTCCAGGAAAATCCTTCAATGGCTCTAAAACTACTCTGTTGTAATCATCTAAAAGAGAAAGAAATGGGGAATAAAAAGCGAAAATAAAATCCCGTTTGGAAAAAAATCAATTGGTTTTCTCTCATCATGGCTTTCCCCCTTGTTTACGTACATGGAATGGAGCGTAAGTTTTGATTCTTGTCTTTATTCGAGGGCTTCATGGCGTGGCGTGAGGAGTGACCTTCATTCTTACAGGCTATCTAAACACAAACAAACAAGAGCAGAATATCAATTAAACTCAAACTTCTCAATTTCGACACTTCTACACTTGCTGTTTAATAAAAGTACAACATGGATGAGATGGAGAAAGTTTAATTTCGCCCCTAATTAAACTTTTCCTTCAACGTGTACTTATTGTTAGGAATTCATTTTTCATTGAAATATCTACTGAAATACTCAAATGTTCATTTCATCACATCTTTAGTATTGAAAATGTGTGAAAAAAGAATATACATGAGAGGCATGAAGTTCCATAATTGTTTGGTTTATGTAAGGAAACATGTGTGTATAATATGGAGAGAAGTCTCAAGAAATGGCTCTGGAAGCCTAATGGTTTATTATGGTAATAAAGCTGAGAGATGAAGGGTAAGATGATAAAAATGGGTCTTAGTTAGTTGTGGGAGATGAATCTTAGGTGGAGAGGGGAAATGAGTGGAAAAGGCTCCGGAGGGATTGGAATGTTATAATTGGGGCGGAGGAGAATCTTCGCGAATTGGCCTTGCAGAAATCTTTAAATAGATTTTTGGCAAGTCTTTGGCTTCTTCCAACGGCCGACTCTCCTCATTTTTTTAATTCCTCAAAATCTCCTCTTCTTTCCCAATTAAAAATGCTCACCTCGAACTCCACTTTGTACAGGATGGGGAATTTTCTCCGTTCTTCGCAGAGCTTGAGGAAATTCTCTTTGGTCACCGGCTTCTTCTGGAGCGATGAGAGAACCTTCCCATCTTCTTCTTCTCAAACAAATACAAATAATTAATTTACAGACTCGCGCATACAAAATATTTGCACATTTTGTTTTACATTTAAATATAATTTATTCACATTCAAGAATTTGTGTACTAAATGTACATAATAAATTAGCATATTGTTAGCTCTAAATGAACAACCTAAAGTATTTTGAATTTAATATGAGTATTTTAAAACATTTTTTTATTTTCCAAACGAACTCAAATCGAGCAAACTTTTTATTTTATTAGTAAGTAAATATTTAGTATATTTAAGTTTTGAAAGAAAAGGATCTTTTACTTATGGAGATGAAGCCGCTGTTGAGCATGGAGAGCTTGAGGGCGTTTGGGATTGACATGAGTGAGTTTGAGGCGTTTCCAATGAGCCTCGACCTCCGGGGTTTGTCTGGGTCAGGCGGCCGTGATTTGGAACGTTCCTTCCCCTTCTTCTTCCCTTCATCCCGTGAAGGGCGAGGTGAGGACCCGACGCTCCGCTCCATCCCACCAACACTACCATGAAGATGAATGAAAAGCTCGTCGCCTCCCGACCCTCCTCCTCCTCCTCCCCATCCCCTCCCATCATCCTCCTCCGCTCCCGTCGCTCCCGCAGATACCAAAACCCTCATGCACTACAATACAATTACATTTCTCTTATTAAACCCAACCATGTATTAAAATCCATTGTTATACCTTACATAGGTTGAACCATTATATCGGTAGCTTCCGTTTTTAATTACTTGTTTTTAAAACTTGAGTGGCAATTGGAATGATAATAGTTCAATTTTATTGTATTGTAATTTTTATTATTTTTACATTTTAATTATAGGAATCAAGTATCAATAAAATATATAATGGGATTATGCAAGATTGTCTTACACGGTAAATATACATGGATAAATGTTAATGTTCATGAAAATTAAAGAAAGTAAAGGATTTCTTCTGTAACTTTTATTTAGCAATTTTTATTCTTTATTTTTCAAGAAAAGAGATTTGAAGAATAGTTTGTGGCTTCTATATATTTGTTCTATTTTATCAAGTAAAGTATAGAATATGAGTTTTTTTAAATACTATGTAAATACAAAAGGAATAATTATTTTTTTAACTCTGCTCATTTCAACTCAATTGAAATTTTTAAATTGACATAATAAATTTTTTAATATCATTAACTATTTACTTATAATAAAATTATTTTTTATTGTAACAGATTTAAAATTATTAATTAAACAATGAGATAAATTATTTATAATAAATATAATTATTTATCTGTTTTGAAGAAAAACATAAAAGTGAATTTAATCCTTTTAAAATCCAACCCCCAAAAAGCCCAAAGCTCCCATTCAGAGCTACGCTCTAAATATTTATAGTTTAAAAGGTACTCTCATATACGAGTAAGTAAAAATGAATGTTTAAATTAATTAGTGTCATCAAAAACAGATTTGGATTAAAAAACGCTTACTCATATATATTTATTCTTATAATATTTAAGTAAGAAGACATTATATATTTACAGTAAAATCTACAAATCTACATATTTAAATATTTGCAAATCGGTCATTTAAATGACTCAAAACATTCACTACAGCGGTATTCAACCAGAGTTCAATATATAAATAAAAATTACAAATAACAATGGAGTTCAAAATGGTTAGAGAGAGAAATATAATTATGATATATAAGCTATAGAATTAGGGGACGTATTTAAATATTCAGACTTCGTCAACCTCTCGATATTTCTAGAATAATAATCTTGTTGTAGATTTTTCAGGGTTTTATTGATGATTAAATATTAAAGGGCGAATGATTTGAGAATCCACATGAGGAGAGCCGAGAGTCCACCAGACACAGGAACCGTCACGACCCATGCGAAAATTATATTCCGGAACAATTTCCAATCCACGCCGCCGCCGCCGGTGTTCCTGATCCAACCCACTGACACGACTGACCCGACCTTGCAATGAGTCGTGCTTATGGGGATCCCGATCTTCGAGGCCACGAGCACAGTCATGGCTGCTCCAATCTCAATTGTAAATCCACTGTGAATTTAAAAATAATATTTTATTAAATTCATTTTTATTAATAAATTATAGATTTTTTAAAATCAGGATTCAACATTAGTGATTTCATAAATCATTATTAACTTGTCAGTCAGTGTCTCACCTTGATGGTGTAATTTTAGTGAGATCTTCGCCCATCGTTTTGATGACCCTTCGTCCCCAAATCCACAAACCAAGTGAAATCCCCACACCGCCGTACACGAGGAGATAAATAGGAGTGGAACTTTTATCCTCAATTGCTCCTTTTTGATAAACCATCCAAAGAGCGATCAAAGGTCCAATGGCATTGCTGTCATTACAAACAATCCGCTCATCATTTTTAATTAACTCAATCTTAATAAGTTTTGTATTCTAAAAAGCTAAAAGATAAATATAATACTTGACGAGCTTTCTCCTAATGTCATAATACTGATTAAAGTAATTAAACAATTATTATTAAAGTAACTATGCCTCATTCAGCCCCGAAATGCACTCGAAATTAAAAAACCAAAAAACATTTTCCTATTAAAATACACACGTATCGGTGGAAATAATTAGCGGATAATAAAATCTCGAGTGCATTTAGGGGCTGAATTTAGTATAAATGTTTAATTTATTCTCTAATGAGATCATTAACAAATGAAAATTTATTAAAACTTGAGGCATTTATCCAATTTACCTCACATCATTTCCTCCATGAGCGAAGGAACCAAAAGCAGCAGTCATGATTTGAAGAAAAGAGAATAATTTTCCAACGCCGTTTTTGTCTTCATCGTTCTCCTCAGAAGGTGACAAGGGCGAGTCGTGGAGATTGTGCGGCGGAGCTTCCGGGTCGGAATTCTCTCGGCCTTTGATGAGCGGAACGCCGCTGCCATTTGGAGTCAAACCCTCCATTGGGAGGATTTCCAATTTCTTATCCTCAACGACGTTGTGATTGGGTTCGCCGACGAACTCAAGGTTCGACCTGGTGTAGCCATTCGAGGTGTTGTAGCCATTGGCCAACAAACCCCCGCCGTTGGATTTCTCCGCAATCAAGGATCCGCTCATAGGAGTTTGCTCTTGGCTTGAACCTAAATAACCAAATCATGCCAATTTACTAAATTTTTTCAATTGGCAATTAAAGTGGAAAATTCCATCCAGACGAGAAAAGGTCAATACAAACGAACAACATTCAATGCAATTTAATAAGACGAAGAAAGTAACACTCCTTTCTAACGACCAATAAATTCACGAAAAATGCAAGAATCATTAAATCTAATAAGACTATTATAGATAAATAGATATACAATAATATACATAGCTTAACATTAGATATTTACCTCAAGAATCACTTATTCAATCTTTAAAAATCAATTACCAAACTTTTAATACAAAATCAATATTTAAAATAAACAAAAGGAACAAAAGGTAAAAAACACAAAATTGAGAAAACAAACCGAATGGGAAATGAAGAAAAACAAAAATAATGAGAGATGAATCCAAACCTGGTGTTCCATTTCCTATCACAAATACGAGGAGGTCATCGCTGTTTGAACTTTTCTTCCCCATTTTTTCCTTACTAATTTCTCCTGTTCCATCCCACAATCATACAAATTTTATTCTTCATTTTCACTCAAATTTCCTCTCACCTCCAACCAAATTGAATTGAAAATTAGTAAATTTCGTATTTTCTCCTTACCGTTGATGATTTTCCGGAGTCGCGGGACAAAGATGGAATAAACCAAAAAGGAAACCACCAATCCACAAAGAAGAGAAATGATTGATCCAAACAAAGGTTCCGTCCAAGAAGGAAGATCATCGTGTGTGATTCTCAATACTATTTAATATTAAAAAAATTACATTTTAATTAAACAAGTATTATGATTTAATAAGTTTGAGTATAAAATAATTAAATAAGTAAAATTAATGAAATGTGTTAATATATCTTTCATATATTTTGACCACTGCCCTGCAGGACTATTATTAATAATGCATATATGGGGCCCATTTTAGTATTAATGTTAGGCTTAACCGGGCCCCAAATGAGCATTTTTAATACTACTACAGCATACTACTACAGTGCCATGGTCAAAGTGAATGAAAGATATATAAATTAATGAAAAAAATTATTGGTAATTTTTTTAAATTTACTCTCAGGTCCATCGAGTAGAATGGAGATGACGTTAATAAAGATGGTAACTCCATAAAAGATAGGAAGGGATGAAAGACCCGGCTCAATTGGATCCCGCTTGTTCAAGATAAACTTCCGGATGAGAATAAACAAAGAACCAGACACAAGTCCAGACAAAACAGGTGACACGAACCACGACCCAACTAAATAAAAAGATAATAATGACAATTCTACCATATCAATTTATCAATGCCAATATGTAGAAATTCATCAATAGTCACAATAACATTCAAAAGGTCACACCGTGGTCCAAACATTGATACATAAACATATTTTGACAAATAAATACCAATTTGGGCGAGTTTTATCCAGTTGATCCCATCTAAACCTCTTGCGACGAGTGAAAAACCCAAAACTGCCCCAACAATGCTGTGAGTTCCTGAAATCGGCATTTTGAGAAACGTCGCAGCGATGAGCCAAATCGCACTTCCTCCTGTGTAATTCAAAAAAGCATTTTTTATCATTTCCCAGAATTCTCTGTCTCTTCATCTTTCAACAAGACAAATGACAGCAAGTGTTCCTGAACAACCAAGATTTTACTATTTCATATACGCTTTTTACGATATAAGAGTATATACGACATTATATCAACGAAAGTACTAAACATCAGTTTTAGCAAATTGAAACGGTTGCAAAATAAAGATATATAAATACACAAATATTCTTTTTTAAGTTTTTCTATCTTTTTTGCGTCTTAACATTATCTCTAACTCTATCTAATTGTAATGGTATATTAGGTACATTACATAGTAGTTATTGGTTATTGCACTTTAGGGTCTTTAAAGTTGTATATTAAATGCTCTATAGAATGTACAGTATAAAGTGTGGTAAATGGGAAAAAGAGGTTTTGAAATCCAAAAAATCTTTTCCAGCATATCAATCATCATAGATTTAATAAAGTCGTGACACTTTAAAGAGAAAATGGGATTTCTGAAAATGAAATCTGCGCTTCGGCCTAATTTGCAAAAGTTGAACTCAAAGAGAAATCATTTTGGACAATTTTCAACACATGTGTGCATGTGGTGGCGAAGGGAGAAAAGCTCAGGATTTTTTACCAAGTGCAGCCAAATTCCCGAGCATGTATTCTTCAGGTGTATTCTTATACTCGTCCGTCGAGATGATGCCTTTCCGTATCGTGTCCGACACTTTGTAACCTATTAAAATGCAATAAACAACCAACATTAATTCAACATTTGAATTAAACTCCGCGACGTTCCAGAACTTTTCATCACCTTCACGCTCAGAAAGTTACCAACCTTATTTCATTTTTAATCATAAACATTTCGTATATAAATAAAGCCACATTGTAAACCAAATTGTAAAAATTAAAGTCAGTTAATATAAATAAAGCATGAAAAATGTAAAATGTCCATTTAATGAAAGTCAATTTTTGAACTCTTCTGACTCTAACTGTTTTAAAAGATTGTAAATCATAAATTTTAATTGGCTTGGCTTTGAATCTTCAAGGCTCCCAGGAGGTAAATTTGGGATGAATCTATTTAAACTTTCTTATTGGCCTACATTAAAGAAATTTCCTCTGTTTTGGAATTAGACGAAACTTTTAAATGCGTTAAATACCACGTGGTTTAATTTCAACCCCCTAAAATGCGAGTTGAACGTAAAAAGCTAAAAAAAAGTGTTTGTTTTGCATCTTTTATTAAATAGTAGTGCGTCCGAAGGATAAATTCTTTTCCCTTTTCTCCGCACATGTCAAGAATCCTCAACAATGTCTCCGATTGAGTCAAGAATGAAATTAAGTTTGGATTATTTGAACCTAAAAGAACGGATCCCGAGATTTCAAAAATCGTGGCAAGAATGCACGCGGTCTTTAATGTCAAAACTCTTGATCCGACGGAGGTTCCAAAGGAATTGGCCACGTCGTTCGCTCCAATTCCAAAGGCCAAGATGAACGAGACGACGAATCCCACCACGACAATACACGTTGCAAGGTCCATGTTCTCCATTTTCTTGAGCAAATTATCCAAACCTTAAGTTTTACTCTCCCAATAGGTTCTCGTTCAATTGATCGACAATTGGTTTGGGGATTTGATTGTCTACGGCCCTTCGTCCAAATCTGGAAAAAACGGAATAAATGAGAAAAAATTACCAATTGTGATGGCGCCGAGGAGCTCAAAGATCGTGGCGACAATGCAGGCATTTCTGAGCGTTATGACTTTTGCCCCTACGGAGGTTGCAAAGGAATTGGCCACGTCGTTTGCCCCAATGCCGAATGAGAGGAAGAAGGCGACGATGAACCCGAGGATTAATGCCCATAGGAATGGTTGACCTAACCCGCTTGTGTCACTCAGCGTTCCCGTCAAATATTTTGCAGTTGTTGTGAATATTTCCTCCATTTTTATATAGCACTTAATTTGTTTATGTTATGCTCAATAATTAAACTTCTCCACTTCAAAGTCAATTTACTTAAAAAGACACAAGAATTGTTCAAACCAATGAATTTACCGGTTTAAAGTTTAAAAGTTAGTATTTAATTTAAACTAGCCAACTTAAACTAACGATAAGCAACGTTTTTATACAAGTTAAACGTAGTTAAACAAGTTAACGTTCTAGTCAAAGTTAGAGGGTATTTGAGATATGTGAAGGAATTGGAGTGTGAGGAAGCTCGTCGTTCTTTCTAATGAGGATGAGCGAGTGAAACTGAGAGTGCGGGCGATGGGAGTCTTTATAAATCCGCTTGAGATGCGCACAGGAGGAATAGATAAGAGCAATCCAACACATGATGATCAGATCCTCTCAATCTAACTGTCAATGATCCAAGTTTATCAATCAACCAAACACACTCACCTACTATAATATAATGAAAACTTACACAACTACGCATCCAATCTCAATAATATTGAAGACAATCGGAATAAATACTTTGATTAATTCTACAATACATATAGTGATGCTCACTAACTTAACTAACTTTAAGTAAGTAAAATTCCTATATCAATTATTAGCATATCTACCATATATAGTATCAGTATCTGTTTAACACGATACAATACGTAGGCATTATCTTATATAATATACCTAAATGAGGAATGATTAAATTTTGACTTATTGTAATATAATGCATATTATGGATATATGACATAATATGAAAAGTTTCATGATTTTTCCAATTGTTGACTCAACTTGTTAGAACGCGGTTGTTAATCTTGTTAGCAGTGGAATGGAAGATCAAATTTATTATATGGAGAACTCGATACATTACGAGTATAATTACAATCAAAAGTTTCTTTTTATCGCAGTTCTCATTTCAATGTTAATTCATTTGATTTTTTATTGGGTAAATAGTTCTAAGTATCCCGAGTGCATTTGGCTCTTAAGTGACTTGAGTTTAAGTGTGAGTGAGAAGAGGAATCGAGAGTCGCTGCGGCGGACTCCTTCGCTCAATTAACTTTATTGACACTCGGAATAAAAAATGTCATGTTTACTCGATGAAGATGACCTTTGTTATGTTCGTTTAATCTTCGTTTCAATTCAATACAAAGTTTCTTAGTAAATACATTTAATTTTCTTTCTGATCTTTTCAGTTCCCTTTCGTTAGAAATGAACCAGAGCTCGAGTGACTTTCTTTTTAATAGCGTCTGGGATTTTTTATAAGGAATTTTATGATTTTGAGGAAAATTTGAATTTCTAAGAAAGATGACATCAGCTTCAATTCTATTTGAATGAATTATATCTAAACTATGTCAATTTTTACTTTCAGTTAAGAGCGACTAACGTAATAGTAAAACATAGCAAAGAGATGGAGAGTTTAAGAGTTTAAACAAGGTTGAACTCAAGATAACATTTGGCTATGCATGTAAACATAAATGACATTAATTTGAATCTCCATCGAAGGCTTTTCTATTACTTTGCTCTACAAATTTGCATTTGATGGACAGATTTCCCTTTAAACATCTACGCGTAAAATGATGCACATTTTTATTATACATGCTTTTTTAATTTTAATTTTTAATACACTACCATGACTTCCAAATGAATTCAAGAAAGAGTAGAAATTAAAACGAGATTCCAAAGCGAAATGTATAGTAAGTGATGCAAACTATTAATGTAGAATGCATTAGTTATATAATGGTTTTGTCTGGCGGCGGTCAGTATTGACATGTTTATAATAAATATATGGATTATAAGGATTTCAATCATTAATCATATTTCTAATACTATAAATAATACTTAAATGCTTCATTTTCACGAATTGAATGTTCAAGTCTGAATAATTCCCATAAGATATTTCTTATCCTAATCATGTTTGAATGTTTGAGTTTGTAAGTGCCATTGTAATTTTGTAAGTATAATGTATAATATTCGCACACTTAGAGAACGCATTTTTACATTTGTAAATACTTATTAAGACAGCGATAAAAACAATAAAACCCTGGTTAGTCTCCTTCAATTGAAGTAAACAAAGTGAAGCATGAAAGGAATAGGAAACCATTATATTGAATTGATTGTGTATTATAAGTATGTGAGACTCTCGATAGCTTCCTCACTCAACACAAGAGATAATAACCAATGGAGAACTTGAAGTTCATTCTCAATGAAAAAAACAACAAACCGCGTCCTGTGACTCTTCAAGTGACCAACAATGTGACAATTTGACAAACAGATTCATCAAAAAAGACTCAATTGCTTGGGCAGATCAGGCCATAAATCACACATTTGTTATTTACAATTCAAGATTAAAACATTGAACTTGGTGAAGAAATATCCATAAATTGGATTAAAGATTAAAAACACGAGTGTAAATCCTAATAATCTACTTTTAATATTTTCCTATTTTAATATTTTATATGTTGTTGACAAAGACGGATGATCAAGATTTTCCCCAATTGAATTGGGGAATATTGCCTCAATTCGATTCAAATCAATACAAAAAATGAATTGATTTAATCAACATTGTGTACAAGTACTTGGTCAGGCAATTATAATTATCTATTTACTTAGTATTTAAAGAAACAACATGAATTTATCTGATAGTAATTTTAATTGTCTGTCTCAAGCCCATAAAATGATTCCAAGTGGACATTAATGAGCATTATTGTATAATTGAAGAAAATTACATAAAGTATGTAATACAAAATGTTAATAAGTATATGCATAATATATGGCAGGGCCAGCTTTATATGGTCAAACCCGAATGATTGAATTATAGTGAGAGGAAACGGAAACGTTTAAAACAATGTTTAAGTAATAAAAATGACATTTTCATATTAATGAAATTGTGATTCCTCGAATTTCCTGAGAGGCCGATGACGTAAGGCTCTACATCAAACATTCCACACTCAATAATAAATTGAATAATTTCTTAATTAACAATTAAAATTATCTCGCTATTAACCAGGATTGGGCATTTTATTGTTTAATTTCATTAATCAAAATTGATGATGAATGAAGATTTTAATTGGATGCTTAACCTTTGAGCTCCTCGTTCATAAACAATTTTATTTACAAACTACATTGTCAATTAGATTAATCCCAATTACAACAATATTTATCTCCTACAAGTTTTTATGGAGGGTGATGAAAGGCAAAGGGATATTTGACTCATCCTTATAATGTATGTACGCACGTGTCAATAAGTAAATAATATTTTACAAATTCACAAGTACTGATTTTGTATGTTGAGATTATTCTAAATTATTTATGATAGCGTGTATGACTTGTACGAGTGTTACTACTGATGAATGTGTTAGATTTTTACATAAAGCACTTGTGCAACGCCACTTATTGACTTATTCTAATTCAATTTATGTAAATGACAAGTTTAATTACTTAATGACGACGGCCAATCCTATGGTAGACGTATGAGCGATACAAGATGGGTAAAATGGGCAGAGAAAGCAAAATATTTTTCTTACCTGTTGAGTGAAGGATGGGGAAAGAAAGCGAAGAAAGTGAAATTAAGAAATAAAAAAAGTTTTAAGTCTTTGGCTATAAGGTCTCCTGGAACTCAAGTTCTTGCGGAGTGGATTGAGAGTTGTTGGTCGAGGACAACAACGACCGGCGAGTTCGTCTTCGACTCCGAATCCTTCTATTCACAATTGTCACGCCAAATACGACTGCTACGAATACCTCCATCTGAAATACGTTTTTGCCAATTATATACAATCATGAAGTTAAATACAAAAAGTGAGCTAATTAATTCACAATGATCCTTCTTTTCCAACTTATGTAATTTTAGCTAATTTAAAAATGGTAAATGCATAATACTTATTATCTTTAGTGCACATTATTAAATTAAATTTCCTCCCAATGCACATGGTGCATTTGTTGGAAAGAAAGTCTCTTTTATATAACAACTCACAAGACTCAAACATCAACGTGCCGAATTGAGCTGTAAGAAAATCCATCTCAACATTTGGCATTGAATGTTTAAATAGTTCATAAGGGAGGAAATAATTAGAGTTGAAATAGAATGTGAAGAATCCTCACATCTTCTCCCATTAATCTTCTTCAATCCGTTTAATCCGAAGAATTAATAGTCGAGTTCAGGTCAACGTGATCTTCCCCAGAACAGAACTCAATGGAAGGTTACAGAGAATTAAATTAAAAGATAGGTTCCACCTGTTGGAGCTTGAGAAGAAAATAAAAACCCCACTTGGTTCTGGACCATGTCCCATTGGGTTTATAAAAACTATTAAAATAATGACTCCGGGTGAGGTCATTTATACATTTGGAGGATGGAGGTGTTCTGTGTCGGCCCGTATGTTGAGGCTATAAGGAGCCGAATGCCAAACTGTTAAATGTAACGAGGACACGGCGGATCCTCCTGAAAACCTCATTTCCATCTCGCGAAAAATCCGCCGGCTCAAAAATCTCCTTTCACTCTCAAACCCACAAGTTTTCGCTACGTAATTCACTAAATTCCCCTCAATCAATCTCGCTTTTTGCTAAATATTAGTTAACTATGTACATAATATAGAATCATCTATTTTCTCCTACTTTGAGGATTATTGTCAAATATATAATCTAAATAATTAATATTTATTCCTAATATTTAAATCAAACAAAAAATGATTGAACGGTGTGCAATTGTGTTTTTATGATAAATGTAATGTGTATATACATTTACGATTAATTAATCTTATTAATATTGTTGTATTTTGCTTTTGAAAGCGCGTGTTTGTAATTTTCTCACCTCCTTGAGAAAGAAGTTCGAGCCACATGTAAGGGAAGATTGTAATTTCAAGTCAAGTTGTCACTCGAAGCGAAGCCGACGAGTGAACTGGAAGAACTGGAAGGGTCGGGAGAAGAACATGGCGTTCTTATTTCTCCTCAGCCCACGCGTAGAATTACAGACAAGCCTATTTCCGTCCCACAAGCATCCCGTGCCAAAAACACGCCAACACTCACCCTACACGTGGACAACTCACTTCTAATTACCCTAAAGTTCAAAATTCGAAACCACTCGTCTGGCTAAACTCAAGATTCAAAAAACGATGTTCATGGAATTAAAAATCAAATCCCGGTTTCTTGAAAATTGTCTTAAATAATATTTGTAGCGGCAGTTTAATGTTTTTATCTGTAGAGTTATTTTAGATACTCATTAGGTTGCGTGTGGATAATTTAGAAATGTTTAGGAACTTTGGGAGGTTTGGGTTTGAAGGAGAATTTGTTGACACAATAATGAGAGTTTTTTTCGAATTAATAAAAACCTCACGTGGGATTTAAAATAAATTTAAATGTATTAAATATTTTTAAAGGAAATATTCCATCCCTGAAGAGGTCATGACGGCCTTTAATGTATTAATGTTCGCATTCATGAAGCTGGTTAATGAATATACGAGTCACGAGTATACATAGAAGTAAATACTGATAAAGATAATAAGAAACCAAAAATGCAAAATTTCCTTATTGTTTCACATCACACACAATAAGTATTTAGAATTTAGAACTGTTAAATGATTTTTAAGCCTCGTTTTCATATCAGTTTGAAATGTTGGCATTAGGCATTAATATTACTTAAGTTTGTAAGTGTATAATATATATTATTATAACATTAACATTTCGTTTATCATTACACACTTAATTCTTTTATTATATGAGATATTTAAAAAGAGTCGATTCTTAAAAAGGAATTTTATTGAGACTGACTAAGGATAAGCAATTTCTTATATTTATTTATAATTAAATGAACTTCTCAGACGTTCAAAACTGTAAAATATCATTTTACAATATAAGAAAAGGCGTTATGATAAATATTTCCATTATATAACCGAGACTTTGGAAAATAAGAATGGATATCCAGTCAATGTAAATATTTATACACATTGAAAGATAGGAAGTTTGCTTGGAATGAGTTTGAGTTCATCTCTATTCTTTCATTCTTTTATATTACTCATTTCAAGTTCTTGGAAGGAAAAGCCGACGCTGCTTAATTTTTCACCACTCATAAATGTTGATATAAACAAAAATCTTCTGACTTGACTAAATAGCCATTTCAGTTCCTCCTCCAATGGCCCATTGAGATAAGGAAATCTTATAAGCATTTCTGTGTGATTTTTCGAATCTTAAACCGTCAATCTCAATTAGCTATACTTCAGCCCTATTATTTAAGTATTTATACGTATTACATGTATTTATAGTATACCAGATAAAATGCACATAAAAATAATGTTAGGTTAAGTTAAATACATAGTTATAAATCTTCTTTTAGGATAGGAGATATATTTATATTGCAAATTTAATATCATGCAGATATGAAAATTAAGGCTTGCTTATTAAACGGATTAAAATGGCATTAAATTCTCTTCCTCGGCATTCTCTCATTAGTTGTGCAAAAGAGTGACGGAGGAAATTCAAAACAATTCATTTTTAAGAATGAAACTTGATAAGATTAGTCACAATAAACTTTTGTATTTAAGAAGTCAATACTTTTCCCTCTCCTTCAACATGGACTTTGCTGTTTTCTTAAATATTAATTTGACCAAACAAAGTCCACCGACGCGACCGTTACAATGATTAAATAAGTTAGTAGATTTAAAACAAATGCATGACTAAACAACGTTCAATAAGTAGTTTCATTTTAAAAACATTAAAAGACAATACATATTTTAATAGAAATCCTTCGGTAATTTTTGAAAAGTTGTACAGATGTATAGAAAAACCTTCTAATAAAATATACTATGTAGTGTGTAGAATCTAATGATACTGCATGGAAGAAAAGATGATAAATACCTAAATAAGTAATGACGGACCGGACGGAGAAATTGAATGTAGATGAAGGAGAAATTGAGCAAATTGGGTTAATGGGATTCATTTTGATTCGGCAAGTATAAAAGAAAAAAGGCGTCGTCGCCGAGGAGTCTCACTATCAAATCTCCACGCTATGACTCGATTAAATACTTCCGTCTCACATGAATACTAAAATCCCTCAAATTCATCCCAATAAAAATACTCGCTCTAATTTAAATTTATGATCTTTCTTCCCAATCTCTTCTTTCTCGTTCAATCTTCAATCTCATGAAATCCTTGTTCAATATGCATACAAATGTTCAATACACTTCAATATACAAACAAATATTCAGTGCACTTCAATATAAATACTTCAATATACCTACTAGTACCTACTTTACATGCAATTAGTCCATGGTATATCCGAAAGAGACGCAGGTATTATTTAGAAGACATTAGTAAGATAAAATATAAGGGTGAGAAGACAGACTCACTCCATTTTACACCTAATAAACTAACGAAGGGTTGAACGACTTTCACATCTTGAGAACGTGTGAGAGGAATTGATTGAGAATTTCTCGTAAATTCCGTCAAGTTCCTTTTGATTCATTAAAGGATCTCCTCCTCTCTCACATACAACGTCAACGTCGCCAACGTGCTCCGCATTTCCCTTCCCCCTTTTCCCCAATTTATGAGAACCTATAAATAATGACTAATTACTTTCATGACCTCCTCCAAATGGATCGCCGATGATTTCAAAGAGATTACAACTTATACAAAACCTCCAATTTTTAATAAACTCAACCTTAACTCAACTTTAACTTCAAAGTTCTAGTATACTTATACCTACGTACAAGTTATAGCCTAGTTATATTTATTAGTATTATAGTTTATGAACTTAGCATGTGTGGAAGGAAAGGAGGAAAATTGAATATTAGAAGACATTACAAGGTTTGCTCAATTCGCGTTTCTTGTGAGAGTCAAGGCGGCTTTCATTTCAAAAGATGAAAAAATTCTCCTATCATAATTCATCTTGTATAGATAGGCCTATATTAATAAAAAAATTTAGTAGTTAGCTCACAAAGATGTGGAAGATTTTTTTGCTTCAATTCTCACGACCTCGCTAACTACTGCCACAATTTTCACACTGACACACTTTCGCGTGTCGAATATTCCTCCTACCCGAATTTCCCCCGATTTAAAATCCTATGAACTCGTAGGACATTAAATGGATCGCGATGTCATGATCACCTTCAGTTTCTATCAAGCGGAAAAGCGGATCTTCAAAATTGGCAGGTTCAATTACTCAAAGTTGAATAACTTTTATTAAAGTAATTTTCTAAAAAAAAAGTCTTTTATGAATGTGCTCACAAGTATGAAGAACAACCCAATTAACCACTCAGAAACCCAACTAGGAATAATTAAGGAGAGAAACGTGCCTGCGGGAGACTCAAAAGCTTCTCGAAACAAAAGAATTGAACTCTTCATAATTTCTAAATATCCAACGATGCGAAATGCAATGGGAGTTTCATTTTTAAATTGAATGTGTTCAAAACGTCATCGTGTGATCTCTTAATTTTAACTTTAACCAGGTGAGGAGTCTTGAGAGAGAAAACGAGGAGGATTGGATGACAAGTTGAGAGAACTAATTGGAATCGACGCGTTGTTGCTCGTGATCGTGAAGAGAAAATCTACTCAATCAAAATCAATTGGCGAATTCAAGGAAGAACCGACAAAGGAAAGAAGATCACGGTTTTGCCAACCAATCTATTTATTTCCTCCTGTCTTTACCCATCAATGTATTTTATCCCATTCCTTGAATTTTACGCTGTTTTACAGTGTTTTACACATTAGCAGATCGAGTAAAAAAGGCTGACCTTGACTCCCTCTTGAACTCCCTTCCGGTTTGAATTGCCTCTTCAGAGTCTCCACAAAGAATCCCTCCACTGGCATATGAGAGGACGTTGATGATCAATGCTGGATTTCTCCAACTTTCACTCTCACTTTTCCTCAGGTTGGCTTGGCCAGAATGACGAGGAGTAGACGAGAACGAGGACGACGAGAGTAGGTAAGGTTTGCCGGGCGAGCGCGAGAGTACGGGACTTCCACGAGACCCACTTGGTCTTAATCAGGTTGCGGCCTGCTTTCTTCCAATCGATATATCGATCTCAAAATCCCCATATGCCCCGACCAGCACCGACGTCCCTCACGTAGACGCCAATGCCATACTTACATTCACTTACAAACTAGGAAATTCTCCATGTCCTTTAACGTAAGCTGGATTGTAAACCTAGCTTTTCTGTAGTAAAGGCTACAAAGGACTTAAAATACGAATAAATATAAACAAAAGCAAATTAAGAACGTCTTGCAAGTTCTTTCATTGGTCGGAGAAACGACGTTTAAATAACGTCGTGGCATTGAACACAATCTTGACAATCATTAAATTATGATACAATCAATATCTTTAATCAATGAATAAATTACCTAACTTATATTACTAATAAGAGTAAGTTATTAATTTATTACTAATGTTTAAACATGTATATCCGTCTATTTATTTTATATTTTACTTAATAATTCAAAATATTTTATGCTTGAGTAGCTAGAGTTTGTTCTTTAACTAATTGTAAGGTAATTTGTAAGTTGCAAAAGATAAAAACAATTAGTGAGTTAATTGATCAAATTGCTCAAATTGTTCCAAAAAATCACAACCTTCTCAACTTGACTTAAAAGGTGAATCAGGTGAATTGAGGAGATTGAAGAGAAACTCATTTGCACTTTGCACTACCGGGGTTTGTAAATTACAATTTTGCAATCCTTTTCTCATTTTCAAGATTCTCAACCTTGAAAGATCCGTTGAGATTTCGCATAAAAAAAACGTTGGTTCAACTAATTTGATATCGAGATGACTTGGTCTAAATATATAAAAAGGGGTGAGTCATTGAGGACTATTTGACATGTTTTGAATAAGCAAGGGAAATGAATTGGCTCCTCATTGAGAGTGAAATGAAACCGGGACGATGGCGATGGCCGTGGGAGGATATTTGACGGTTCCTGGCTGAAGACTTCCTTTTCATTTCTTCCTCCTCCCAATCATCTTTTGGTTCATGGAACAAATCTCATAAAGATCACTGGACTGGCAAAGGGAAAACTAAAGATGAGAGTAAATCCCTATTTATAAAACCATCCAACATTATTTAATACACTCGGATCATAAACATCCGAAAATATTTCGTTTTTTTTATTAATTTGATATTTGGGTGAGGGTTGAAGTTAAATTAACTGTCATATTCTCATAATCCTCCGTGAGCTCAAGTGTGTCTGGCGAGGGAATTCCACTTAATAAATCTCTTCGCATCCATCATCATTTAAATCTCGGATGTAATAAACCATTGTTTACATCTCACACTTCGGCTTTATCGCAAAATCTCCTTTTTTCTTACCTGAAGAAGAAGCGTAAAGTACAGTAAACGTACTCGTAATGCGGCATTATTATTATTATTATTCAACCACTTCGCATACCTAATCCTATAAAATCACTTACCTAATTATTTTCAGTTAATTCAGTAGTATTAAATAGTAGGTAATAAGAAAAAAGCCATATTAACAACCTGCTAATTGTAAGTGCAAACACATTATTCATAAAAATCAACATGAAATTCAAATATATTTACTAAATAATAACCCACATGAGAATGAGATTCATAATAATTCACCAGGTTTATAAATCTCATTAATTTCTCATGTGCTACCATATAATTTTCACCATAAAAATCATAGACCTCAGACAATGTTTATAGTCCTAACCAGAAGGTGGTCGACCCACAAATCAAAATCCCAAGACATAATTTGACATTAATTTAACCAAAGCCATAAAGTGTAATGACTTTTGAGACTCATCTCATACTTAAAACATCACTAATAAACTTTCCTAACTGCTTTCATAAGATTCCAAATTACAATGTTATAAACAGTTATCATGAATCACATCCTTCATTCTACTACTCGGTATAAGAGGAATAACTAATGTCCCTCATATCTCATCAATATAATTATAATTAAATACTTGATGCTTCCGCACGTGTCCATCTTGCAAATGGCCACTTTATTACTCACTACACCTGTAAATTAAAAAAAGGTGAATTAAACAATAAATACCTCAATTGCCCTACATTTATGCTTAAATATCATAGACACTTGCTCCGCCAAGATGCTTAGATTCCAAGGCAAAAAAACGCTCAGGTATTGACTAGACATGAGACATAAATGTAAATTGAACTAATTTGAGGAATAATGAATGATGATCAAATCAAGTCTGAAGATGCTAGGAATCTCAATACAAATTTATGATTTAAATAATTAAACTCCTAGTAAAACTCTCATAAAAATTTTAAACATTGGAGTCATAAAGTTGTCAAGTAATTTAATGAATCCATTAAGGGCCTTCCTTATTGTGAGTGAACAATAATTCCTCCCGTGCGTGTCTCACTATATAAAGGAATATAACAAATGTGTTGGACAGATGAGGTTGAATGTCGAAGACGTGATTTAACCTCCTCCTTTACGGACACACACGCAAGAAGAATTCTTTGCTATTGTATTCAACTTGCAAATGAGTTTCGCATCTTGCTGAGAACGATGTTTAAGCATACCTAACATTACCGGCATTATTAGGCATTATTACTCTATGAGAGCACGTATTTAATGAACGGCTCCTCTAGTTGGTCACAAGAGCCAACAAGAATCCCCAGGTTGGATGAACAAGAACTTAATAAAGTTAAAGTGAAGTTGTTGTGAAGTAGGGAAAAGAACTCAAGTTCTTGTTTAGGGGCTTAAACGGAGTCATTAAATTATTACATAAGAGTCACACAGTCCGCGACGACTCATCCCTCCAGATGAGTTTTTAATAAGTATGCTACGTAGTATTAGCATCTAGGAGTGATCTAGGAGGAGGAATTTCTCTCTTTACAAGAGTTATTGAAACTTCAATAAACGAGATTTGGGTTCTTGGTGTTCAGCTGGCCTACAATGGCTACACAATTCATATGAGGAATTTTTATGAATCAGAACTTCATTCAGCTTTTAAACCTACTTTCCGTGTCACTTTTGTAAATCCTTCCAAATTAGAAGTTCTAATTGTCAAGTGCGAAATGAGGAGCGACTCATTTGGCTCAAAGATTAATTGATTCTTTTTATTAAGGTGTAAAATAATGGAAATGAATCTTCTAATTGCTTTTTAATTATTTAAATCTATTATTATGAGAATGTAGATTAATTACAGGAGACTCTAGTTAATGAGAATATTGATATTAAACTTTAAACACTATATAGGCATACACATTCGTTCAATTAAACAATTTGTCTTAAAGATGACTTGACTATATAAATATAATAAAATAAGATTTAACATAAGATTCATATTGTAAGCAAAGAGATCGAGCAATGGTAGTTGGGATGAAGCTCATGGAGAAGAGATGAGTAATTTGACGTCCAAGAATGAATGGTCAATGATGATATTGGAATGGATGTTGTTGGACTCGACTGTCCCATCTCTTTCCATACAAGTTCATGGGGATAAAAAAGAAAGGAAATGTGGTGGTGGTTGTGATTGAATAGGTGAGTTAATTGTAAGAGGAAGGAGGTTGCGAGGGGAAGAAAGGGGTGAATGGAGGGACGGAAGATTGTTAAGAGGAATCTTCAGCAAGTTAAGCGTCGGACTCATCCGCCGCATCTCGACCACCTCACAATCAACATCACCTCATCAGATGACGAACAACCTCCGTTGACCCTCTTCGATGGAGATCAAACTCCGGTTCCCGCAATACGCCGTAAGAATTCTTTTACCATCCAAATATTCTCCTTTAAACTTTCATTAATACCCATTATCGGCACTTCACTTCCCCAAAATATCACGCAATTATAGCAAATCTCATTTTCAAAAACGTCAAAATGTTGACCAAATTAAAATTATGCAATGCAAAGATAACTTTTAAATTTATTTAAATTTTATTTAACTTTATTTAAATAATTAAAATGAACGGATTTTTACAAGAAACTTTTTAAATTCACAAGTTGTGAGATTTTCTAAGGTAGTAGAGTTAAGTTACATAAAGGCAAAGAATTGACAGCGTGAAAGTTGACTGAAGATCTGTGTGAGTTTAAATGGATTTCATAAGAGGAGTCAGAGTTTAATAAGTCAAAGGAATTAGAGGAGTTTTACGTTGAGGTGATATGCATTCCCATGTTCCTCATTCTTTTCCAATGCCCCGTTAGATTCCCCTTGCCCCACTCAGAGATCTCTTTTATTTTAACCTCTCCGACTACAATCCTGTCTACCACAAACACTGGTTCTCTCAACAATTTTCATACATCTTTTTTACCTCAAACACACCTTCAAATTACCCTACTGTGTATGAACGAATCCTCCAAAGTTCATTGAGAGACCCAACTTGAAACTTTATCTTTTACCAAATAACTAACAACGTTCATCTCTAATTCTCCTCCCATCACATCAACCTCATGTGGAAACTCAAAAGCTCAAGTTTAGATGAGAATTTCTTAATCGAGTCGTGCATTTCATTATGCACATCCACCCATCATTACAATACCATTCTATCCATCGTTATCCTGAACTCTCAATTAGGCTTCATTGTTCTTTAATACATTTTCTCCGCCCATGGGACTCAATTGGGGGGTTTAAAAGCTACATGGCTATTAAGTTTATCTCTTTAGCTATATTAGATTCGCTATGTGACTTTAGGCATTTCATTCAAGAAACTTAAGACTTTTTATTCTATATTGTAGTATGGACGAGCGTGTAAGTTAAGGAATAAAAAATTCTATTTTTCCTAATAATGTCATTAAATCTAATCTTCACTTTTCTCCCATTAAATGTGAGCACTGAGACTTGGAAGGTTTGGAGCTTTTTGTAAAAGAGACTAATGTTCATTTAATTTTGGATTCAATTTGGTCCCGGGAAGTCTCTGTGCGGTTTGGTCACTTTTCCTTCTTTCTTCTTTAATATAAACTTTAAATAAGAGAAGAATCAGCATTATTCTACATACCAAGACATTCAAATCTCCTCGCTTCTTTCCATTTCACTTTGACGAAGAATTGAGGCATTATTGTCATTATAAACTAATATGGTCTCATATAGAGCTCCTCATAAATAATAAACTTCAAAATGAAAATTTAATACAGAGAGAGAGAGCGCTTTCATTGTTATCATATTAAAAGGATAGAAAAGTATAACAAGATTCTCCTTTAAAGGCTTTTCAATGGAATCCTTTATTTATATTTTCAAGACGATCCTCTCCATAAATTTTTCTTATATAAATTATAATAATACAACTATAGGATCTTTTAATATATAGGATTATAATATATTTGTTTAATATGCATCACTCTTATTTGTTTAGTAATCCAATGTGTGTGATTATGGAGGGAAGGATCTTAAAGCATCTTGTACAAGCGCACACCTTATTTCCATAAGTAATATGGAGTGTAATTGTTAAATTGAAGGCGGCTTAAGTGGGATAGTAAGAGAACTTTTTCTTCTTGGCTCATTCTGCTATTGTAGACGTCTGTACAAGCAAAAATGTTTTTTTTACCTCTGGAGTTCTTTGGGATGTAGGTTGAAAGGAGTTGGGCGTAACGGTAATGGCATAAGTAAGTTAAGGTAAAGCCAAGGAGAGTTTCGTCTCCTCTTCTCTTAACTTAAGCACCGGTAGTTGGAGAATTATTTGAATTTATTATCCAAACCATCCATGATGAACCCAGCAAGAGAAATTCCAACCTGTGTGTGGATCAAAGTATTAAAAAGCATAGTAAATTATACTAAAAAGCAGTTTTTAAAATGAGAAGAGAATAATAATGAAAAGTGAAATTTGGTGTGGAAGGAGCAATCATATCAAAATATCCCTTCAATTATCCCACAAAACGAAGAGGACAATGGAGGAAAAATGAAGGAGAAAAAGGCCATTGAATGTCTCACTCTTCATTACACGACACTTTTCACATCTCTCTTGACAAACAAGAAGCCCACATGCATCTCGCCGCCTCCACACCAGACAGTTAAGAGCATTTTAAGGGAGAAAAAGCTCATGAGTGATGAAGTCCAGATGACGGGGTTTAAACTCAATTTATAGAGAGATATGAATGACCAAGACCATACAAATCTTATATTTAGAATATCTAAACTTTCATATACGGAGTATTCAATACATACATGTCATTCTAGCACTATAACTGAGGTATATTTATCTCCTTATCTATCTAATTACATGATTATACACAGAAGTAATAATCATACTTTTCTATAAAAATCACAAAATCATTGTATGCATTTTTTTCAAAGTGTTTTTCATATATGAGAAGAGAGACAAGAAAAACTTTCTTATAATATGATATGTTTTTAAAGATAGTCATGTATTATAGTAAGGATAAAGATACAATATAATATCCTCTAAAAAATCGAGAGATTTCTAATAAATGAATTTAACTACCTTTGCTTAATTTGCTCTATTGCCAATACGGTCAATGTGCCAAGTGGTAATTTAACATACAGTAGAGTTATAAGCATACAAATAAACAAATACGAGATCTCGCACTCCTCGAGTATGAGTCCATAATAGGAGAGAGGAGTTTTAAATATTTGAGATCGGACACATGTAGGTGTGTAATAATGGAAATATTAATACGGTCAGTAACATAGCTCACGATGGGCAATTTGAGCTCCAAATGCCAGACAAGTTGTGGAGGTATCAATAAGACATTCATTCGAGAAGAAGAGCCGGTAATGAAAAAATGTGGGGAGAAATGTGGCTAATTGACTCACCTGTGAGTCGCCCAGCCGCCTCAGCCTCAGAGATCAGCTCCAATTGAAGGAGGAAAAAAAGGGCCAAGAAGTTGAGAGATATGGTCCAGGGCGTGAAATTCCCTCCTTGAGTCCGTCGTCGTTCCTCCGTTCCCCAAATTGAGAAGATGAGATGAATATTAATTGAATTCCGTTGTTGTTCATGATCTCCGAATGATTGTCATATGAATTAAAGGGAGAAAAGTGGAGTAGGGCGGTGGAGGAGCTCAAAGGGACTTCTTCGCCCAAACAAAACTTCACACACACGTAGCTAACTATTTAATAAGGATAGCTATAAATGTGTCTCTTGTAAATATTCCCAATGGCTTTTCCCGACTTATCTACTTAATCATAAATTGAGACAGCCATATGAACTCGCCATGTTAGCTGGTCTCGGACAACCTTAAATTTTCCCTTCTTTAGCTTCATTGTTCGCGTCATTCCTTACGAGTCTAATTATTAGCATTATTAATTTAACCCATGAGGAAGGTCCATGATGAATTTAACCTAGAAAATCAATAGGAGGATTTTTCATTTTAATTTCCCATTCCTCCCTTGTACATTGTTTGATTGTTTGTAACTAAATAATAACAATGTTGCAGTTGCAATGTCTAATGTAGAACTCATGTGATTTGTTCTTGAAGAAAATGCTTGGAAGCGATTTTTAAGACAATTGCTTAGTTTTCTCTTAATTTCTTATTAGGAAAACGTCGCCGCTTCGAGCGACGTTCAATTATAACCTGCCACTTTACGTTCAGAAATGCTTGGTCGACTAAAGCAGTTTCTCATTATCGTTAACTTTTAAGAGACCCACCACCACTCAGAGCTAATCGAATCCTTACAACCAAACTATAATATACATATGAGGCTACTTGTGCATTTTTCCAATTTTTTGTGACAATTTGATTATTTGAGTTAAAAAACATTGTTTACGAGATTCCATTATGGGTGAAATATGATGACAGCTAATATGGAAAATCCGGCATTTGTATCTCTGAGATGATCTTAATAATAGAAAGATTCCTGCCTGGGTCTAGATACTTATTATATTACAGATATTGTCTGTATGAGAAAGTATTGGAAAGTGTCGTCCCAAGCAAATGCATTGGAACGAGGGTAAAAATGAGGATGAGGAAGGAAAATGTGGAGTTGGCTGACTGTTTGGCTCCTTCAAGGAGTCCAAGAGAAACCGAAAGTCTTTGACGACATCAAAATTGGAAGAATCAAAGACTCTTCTTCTTGTCTTGTCTTGAAAAAGTCTTGGAAGAAGTTGAGTGAGCGAAAAGTTACAAGATCTATTGAGGAAGTCAAGACAAGGAGAGGTGAAGGAGCGAACAAATTTAAGACTCACCTGGTTATATAAAAAAGCCACACACACTCTGGAATCACTTTCTATTTTCATTCCTCACCCACATAAATTGATGAGCAAATATTTGAGCATTTGATTGTGATCTCATCCTCATTGCATGGGGAGAGTCAAATGGCATTTAAATCATGACATTTAATAGAGGATTGTGAGGAAATGAACCCAAACATTGAAGGGAAACATTCTTGAAAGAGAAAATCCTTTTATTTTCCTAATAATGTTTGGTCAAAATTTCCTAAAGGGAAACCAAACATTATAAAAAATACACACTTACCACTCCAACTTACCTAATTAAACAATATCAGACTCCCAAGTACAGCGAGTATTCACTATGTTCATTTAACTATTTTTTCTATCTCAATTAGTCTTTTAACTCTCCATTCTCTCTTATAACAATTCTTTAAGAAAATGCCGACTAAATTGACAAGTCTTAATTGAATAAGTAGATAAACTCTCAAGTAAATCGATACAAAAGATATTATTTGCAAATGATTTTTTTATTGCAAAAGTATAAGTGTTAATTTTCCTTCTTCATTAGTAATTTGCTAACTTACAATTTGCAATTGTGCTGAAAAGAATTTAGTGGATTTAGTCACTAAATTTTAATGAATAGGAAATTGAAGGTGTTTTGGAAAGGTTCAAATGCCGCCTTGAGCCTTTCCACAACTTTGCTTTCCATGATTGTTCATTGTGCGGGTGTAGGTGAGCGTTAATTGTGTCGGGAGTAAATTAAGGGAATCGTGTCAATTAAAGAGGAATCCCTCGTTCCCTTTGTTCTGGAAAAAAGTGAGATGAGGGCGAAATGGATGTCACCCGTAGCCCCAATCTACTTCTCCACATCCCAATGAGAAACAAAAGGCATGGAGGGAATTCTGTAGGGAAGAGGCGAAATGGGTCTCGGGATGATGAAGAGGAGACGATGGGATTCTTGGGATCAGGAAGTTGATGAAACTCCGCTGCCTAACGGAAGAACCTGTTTCAACCCATGAGCCATTTGACCTTCGTCCAAGGAACAGCGAGGAGCACACGAGTCAACATGGCCGATTTACGTGGACGGAATCTCCCGAACCTCCCTGTGACCAAAGAGGTCAACAATCTCCTACAATATCTCTCAAAAACTTTCTGGATCACCATCCTTCAGTCTCAAATATCATTCATATGATCCTATCTATAATATACAAATGATCATATCTATTTCTCCTACCTACCTACAGAATATTTTGTATTATATATAAAATATACTACTAGCTACCTGCAAAATCTTCTGTGTATTATATTATTCATGATAATAATGGAAATACAATACAACGATACAATAGGCACATGATACAATTCACCTATAATAGCTATTATATGATGCAAATTGCTCTCTCGTATTTAACTTCATTTGAATAATTTGTCTCGAATGCCAATTTGCCAATTATGATTCTCCTTAAGTCGCGAATCAAGAAATTTGAATGGCTCTCATCATCTTGCTCAACACTTCAAGAGCTTCAAACCCAATTACCCCTCTCTCATATTACATTTTCTCAAACAATTACATATTTGATTACAACTCGGCATTCCATTATTCTCTTACAGATTACAAGATGAGTTTCCATTCATCCTCCTGTTGTTCCCCATCACTCAACTCTCTAAGAAGATGTATCAAATGTTTCTCCCCTAAATTGCCCATCTCACTTTTCCATTTTGGGCTTAAATACAACCAGGTTCATCTCGAGTCTAAGAAATATGTTTATTCATTTGAAAATAAGAAAATATTTATTGCTGTGTCTCTTATGTAGGATTGAATTCATATCAAATATTATAAGGAGTCGCTTCCTTCCTTCGTTTTCTTTCTCATTATTCCTCACCAACTCTTCGCTCATTTCTTTATGCACGAATCTCATTGTTGAGTTCTAACGACGCTCATCCGTTCACTGTATATTTGCACATAAACTCCTCTCCTTTGGGAACTCCCTCGCATATAATGAGCATAAATTTGGGGGATACAAAGACCCAATTTCTACGCCTGTTGTCTCAATTATCCTCACGAGGCTCAAATAACTTCAATGGTAGGCTGCGAGATGAGGCGAGAGAAACGGAACGATTTGTTTTCCATTATAAGAATCCCTTATAATATACTTGTGTGTTATGGTAGTGGAGACAAGTGCATCTTAAGCAAGAGAAATCATTAAGGCTTTTTGGATAGGTCCAAATTGGATGAATCATGATTTTATATTAAATCCTTTACATGCAGGAGATTCAATGAGATCATCTCATCAGCAGAATTAACCTCAACTATGAATGGAAATTGAAGGAGAGAGATTAAACACAAGCATACATGCATACAGCATACTTACAACTAGGAATCAAAGTTTGGGGAATTCTTCGTGTTCAACTTTTCATTTTCTTTTCAAGTTTTCTAAAGATTTTTATACCAAAATTTAAACTTTTCCTAGGAAATGCTTCATTTAATTTAATAAGGAATTAAATGTTTAATTCAATTCAATAATAAGTAATTGAAATTTTCTTCGAGTATTAAATTAAATGGAATGAGTACATTATTTGGGTTTCTCTTAAGCTGGACGATATTAACCTTTAAAATGCTTCTTCGCAGGGTGAGATGCGTGAGATGAAAAGAGACATTGGACTCGAAAGTGAATTGATCTGTTGACCAGATTACACACGTAGAAGGAAGACATTTCTTTCATTCCATTCACTAAACAACACCGTCTTATACATTTTTTTTCATTGGCCAAGAAAATGCTCACGAATGATTGAGGAATTGAGTTCAGTCCAATATAGTTCAAGTTGAGATAAAAAATATGAATGGGAATTTTTAAGTGTAGTAAAATAGAATGGACAGCCGAACCCTTATTCGAAATCTTCAAGTCAATGAACTACATTTGACTTTTCTACGTGAAATGGAAATGAGAGCAAATGCGTGTTTTAATTGCAATGGCCATATGATTAGTAAAATTGAAATCCTCACGTTCACTCACTTCTACTCACTGTATCAATTACAACTTACAATTGAGTAAAAGTAATAACACGAGTGAACACAAAAGTTAAATAAAGTAGTATACATGAATATTTAAATGTTTAAAATAATTAAACATTTAATTTTCAATTTAACTAAAATGTTTTTTGTCAATTTGCTTTGTGAATTCTAGGTTCTTCTTTTGGGAACATTGGCGGTGTTCCCCGGTGGTGGAGAAAGTTACTCCAGACGTCCCGCCCCTTACGGCCCCAATCCTCCTCCAATCCGCGGAGTTCAGCCGCAATGGAGACACCGCGTGGCTCCGATCCCCATTCCGGCCAACCAAGAAGATCATCCCCACATGCAGCATCGGAGAATCCAACTCTCTCACCAACAACCCTACCCACCAAAGTTCAGAGGCAAAAGGCCCCCGCCACCGCCACCCGGCCATCACAATAGGAGGCCGCCGCCGCCGCCTCCAAGGCATCCTTACAGGAATCCTGGACCTCCAAATCGGCCCAGACCCCATCCTCCGCACGTAATTTCACTTTTAAATTTTTTATCCCTTATAAAGCATATGTAATCTAATTAATTTATAGAATTATTAAATACAATAATAAAATAGTTTATGTGACCTAACATTGAATTTTAAATTTTAATAATTTTTTTTAAATATATGCATTAGAATATGAATTCGCATCAGGAACGACTAGATCCGTCGTTGCAACTGGCTGGTGGTGTGACGCTTCTTCCTCATCCCTCAACTCATTCTACGACCCCGCCGCCGTTCACTCACGGAGGAAAAAACTCAAAGCCAGTTTTTGAATATGCGCCTCCTCATGTAAAATCACCATCTTTTTAATTATGCAAAACTAATTTTATTTAATTATTACATGTAATGATAATAATTTTAAATGTCAAATAAATTATTAAATTAAAATTAGTAAAAAAGTGTTTTTTGTAAAATAATTTTTAGTTTTCAAAAGTTGGCAAAAGTAGGTACTTTAAAAGTTTTTTTTAAAAAGCACCTACCTATTTTAATATAAATATTTTAATAATAAAGGGGCCAGTCCAAAGCAGCGTTCCGTCCTTCTCCGAAATTATCGCAGCTTCTTCATCCGGGAAGGATCAAAAAGTGTCCTCTTCAGAGAAACAACCCCAAATCATTCAATTTCACTTGTCAACACCTCGACCGAATTCGGACGGGTCTCCCAGCATCATTCAATTCCACTTCTCTACCACGCCGCAGTCTCCCACGTCCAAGTCAATCGAGTTTGGCAAAGAAGGGAAATACAGTCCAGGTGGATTTTTTGGTAGCTCAACCCTTCGCCCTCCTGTTGATTTCATCCCAAAACCCGAGTTCCCCAAGCCCACCAACAAAGCCGCGTCTGTCCCCTTCACTAAGCCTTCTTCCTCAGCCGGCTACCCCAATAGCGAATATCGACCTTTGGACGAGAAGTCAAAACCCCCGGGCATCTTCACTCACCACCACGGCGGAAATCCTCATCCCCCTGGTCATAATAATGGTAATAATGGAAAATTCGACTCGAGAGAAGAACCCGCATTTCCCCCGCGTCATCACCTTCACTTCCATCATCCGCCACCTCCCCCGCGTCATCCTCCAAGGAATTCTCACGAAATATTGGACAAGCCCTATTTTCCCCAAGGAGGAAAAACTGCTTATTCCTCCGTAGAGGAATTTGGGAAAAACAAGCCGCACTTTACCAAAGGCCATGTGATTTCCGAAGGGGAGAGCCATACAAATTCTTTCACTGTTACGTCGGACGTGTCGTTTGGAAAGGATTCTTCAGAATCATACCATGGACCACCGCCGCCAAGATTTGAACAACCCGTTCCCACGGGCCACATTGCCCATTTGAATCCTCACCCGCCCAAATTCCGCCCGTCTCAGTCGGATGACTACAGTGGCCCTCCGCCACCCAGGATTCTTGAATACGGTCCACAAGGCGAAGTTCTCATCCCGCCATTGCCCCATGATGACATTTTTGCTCCATTGGAAAACCCACCTGACAATCGACCGAGTGCAAGCGAAGTGCGAGAAAATATCTTTGGCAAATTCTCACAGCCTGACCCATTGTATCATCCTGAAGGGGATGTCATAAGGTCAAGTGGTGAAACTTCACATAAGGGACCTGAACGCCATGAATCCTCACATAAAAGTAATAACAATATTTAATTTACTTTACTTAATTAGAATTAATTAAAAGCAACAGAAAAGATAATGGGTTTGTCACTCGGTTTCGATTCAAATGTTGGGGTAGAATGAGAAAATTTTTACTGGCATCTCTGTTCATTACTAGATAATTTATTCAATATTATTTTGTTTAAGTTTCCATTTAGCATCATGGTTGTTTATTTTATCGTAATACCTACAATAATTGAAAAGTTCATATTTTTCTCTCAGACAATATGCTTGAGTAAAAAGTTTTGATTTTTTGATCCCATCATCTTAACTAATTAATATTTCAATATAATTAAAAATTCTAATTTAGAACGACCTGATGGTGACGAAATGATGGGGATCTCCGATCCAATTCAATCTCCACCAGGAAGAAAAGAAGAATCAAGGTATCCCTCATCAGGCGAATACTCCCACAAATCCTTCGATCCAAACCGGGAAAACTCGTTCGAAGACAAAGACAAGGACTTTTCTAGGGAACGCGACAACAACAGGGAGAACCACCGAGAGTTCAATCGTGACCGCGACCAAGAACGTCAAAGAGAAGAAGAACGAGCCAGAGAGCGCGAGAGGGAAATCGAAAGAGAAATCGAAAGGGAAATGGCCGAAAGAGAAAAAGACCGCGAGAGGGAAAAGGAGCGTGAACGTGAACGGAGCCGAGAGAAAGAACGCGAACGAGAGAAGAACGAGAGAGGCAAAGACTCCTACTCAATTATTCCTGATCGCAACCTTGATTTTGACTCGGAAGAGTCAGACTCCTATTCCCTGAAAAACCAACCCTATTCGAAGAAAACCCTCCCTGAAATCACCTACCCAAAGCCATTTGCCAAGAAAGGGAGCAAAAACAAAGGGAACATGAAGATCGACGGGTTGAATCCGCCACTGCCACCTGAACAAGGCGGAACGAGCCACGACTGGAACGAGGATCCCTACATCGTCCAAGCAGACACGTCCAATGAATTCCCCAGTGTCCAAACACCCCCAATTAGCATTGCCCACGCTCCTTCAAACACCTTTGAGCGTCATCACTCCCCGCCACAAATGACCTATAGGAATCCGCCGCCGAATGTCCACTTGCCGGGTCAACACGCTCCGCTCGGCTACAAGCAGCCGTTGCCTTCTAATTCAAATCAAATCCAACAACAACATTCGCAAATCCAACAGCACTTGTCGCATCAACAATTTCCATCGCAGTACCAAATCCCTCACCAGCACCACCAGCAGATCCAACACCAAATCCAATTACAGCAACAGCAATCTCAACAACAGCTTCTTCAACAACATCAACAGCAGCAACTCTCATCTCAGCAAATCCACCAAGGGCCGATTCAATCCGAGACTTCTTATGGTCCACCGAGCTATGCTCAATTTAACCAAGGAAGTCACGGGCACGGGAATCATCTCCCGCATGCTCCCTTCCCCCATCATCACAACAACAACAATAATCACAACAACCACGGGAGTCATTACCAGCAGGGTCAAGGAGGGTACCAAGGGGTCACGCCAGGGTACGACTACCCAATCTACGTCACCGAACCAGAGCCGATCATCGAAATCATTGTTCAGGATTCAAACGTGACTTTGCCCCCTCGACCGACTCTTCCCCCGCCGCCGCCACCGCCGCCGCCGACCCCCGAACCCGTCCACGTCTTCTACGTGAGATACTCGACGAACAACAAATCAAAGACGGAGTATGGGCCAATCAGTTCGGCCGCCAACAACTCCCCGCCAATCAATTTGGAACGACCAGTCCAGTCAATTAACATTGGAAATAACGGCGGGCCGACGAGCAAACCTTTTATTTATTCCACATTGCAAGGGTTAGGGTTAGCAGGGAAAGGTCAACCGCCGCCGATCATCCACAATGCTCCTTCGAGTCATCACAATCACAACGAAGGGCACACTACGGAGTCGCCAACCATGAGACCAAGCACGACTTTAAGAGCTATCATTCGTCCAGAGAAAAATGAATATACTTCAGACTCAAGACTCAAGGTAATGAATAATTTATAAGTGTCATATATTCGCTTATAAACTAATATTCATATATACTACCATGCTCTTTCTTCTTTATTGCCTTTATAGCAATTAACAGCCCAGATGCGGCAAGGCTAATATATATTTCAAATTAATTATTTAGATTAATAAATTTTATTAAATTGACAGGTTGTGTTTGATTCTTACAATCAACAATCTCACTCGGGTTCTTCCCCAATTCCTTCATACCAAGCACAAGGCCCACAAGGATATCCACAACCTAATCAAATCCACCACCAACAGCAGCAGCAACAGCAGCAACAACAAGGCTACGCTCAACCACAAGCTCAAGGCTCAGCTTCAGTACCAGCCTACGCTTCCCCATTAGGGTCGCATTACAACAAGCAAGCTGGAATTCCCGAGCAAAAGCCCCAACTCCCTGTCCCGCACAATCCCAACCAGCACGGACCGAATCATCCCCTTGCAAATCATCCCTTCGGACCAAATGCCCACTACCATTTCCCCCAACCCTCATCTCCTTTCACTCCTCCTTTCTCCCATAGATTAGAAGACGAGAGTCAACAGCAACAGCCAATCCCCCCGCTCAACCAACTCTACACTCAACAACCATTGAACAATTACCAACAATTCGGCCCACAAACTCCAATTTTGCAACATCAACTCCAAGATGTTCTTCCCCAAGGGCTCGGACAATTCCAGCCAAAACCAATTGACAATTCCCAAGCCCAACAGCAGCCAGATGCCAAAAACGACGTTTATTTCAACTACGGCGAGGTGAATCAACAAGACCAAACCCAGCAATTTAACCAACAAGGTCCAGAATACAACTACGATCCTCAGCAACAGCAACAGCCCCAACCACAGCAAAACATCTATGACCCACAAAATAATAATTACCAACAACAGTCTGCTCTTCAACACCCTGTGGAACAACAACAACAGCCATTGCCTTATGACCAGCAGCAACAGCAGCAACAACAACAAGGGAATGAGTACATTGACAACGGACAGCAACAACAACAGCAGCAGCAAGTGAGCGTCAATGACGATCCCATAATTACTGCTTACCCGCCAGTTTGGACAGAATGGGGGATTAACGAGAAGGTAAATGACGGTAGTAATGGAATCGTAGGAAATGGCGAGCTGGCCTTGTCATCCCATTTCTCCCAACAGTATTCTAATGGCGGAAACGAGGAGAATAACAACAACTTCTTTTCCCCTCAGCCAAACTCCTTCAACGGCCTCAACAACAACGGAGAAGACAAGTCGGGGTTCAATAATGGAATTCCCTATCAGTCCTTCAATGGGGATTTTAACAAGAGACTCGGACTTGACGAATTCTCCACGATGATCCAAGGAGCAGAGGACAAAACCAAAGCTCCTTCTCAACACCACCAACATTCTCATCAACATCCTCAACAGCAACAACAACATCAGCAAAATCAGATACAACAACACCAACACCAACAGCAGCAAAATAACCAACAACAGCAGCAAACTCACCAATATCAACAATATCAATCTCATAGTGAAACTCAGCCAGACATGAACCAACAAATTAGCCAACAGCAGCACAATCAACACCAACAGCCATTGAGTCATCAACAGCCCCAGAGTGTTCAATCACATCAACACCAAGAGCCCCAGCCGCAAGAGTCTCATCATCATCATTCCCAACAGCCCAGCGGACACGGGCAAATGAGCAACAACATGGGAGACCAACACGGACATGCGAACGAACAAAATAACAAGATGGACCATCAAGGACTCCAACAAGGACAACAGTCCGCCCAACACCATCAGGGTCAACAAGACCAAGATGGCCAACAACAATATTTCAACTACAACACGGGGAACGAGGGAGGGAAAGTAGACGGAGGTTACGGGGATATCAATCCGAGTCTTCAGCAGCAACTCGAATCAATCGACCTGGCAAGTCTCATGAGAGAAGAAAATCAAAATGAGAACGTGCCTTCATTAAACGGTTTGCCTGATGACGTTCCTGATGATTTGAAACAACAGTTGATGTCTTCAGGAATTTTAGGAAATGCTGATATTCAGGTAATTTTTATTAAACAATTATCAAACAACACGACTGTAACTTTTAATCTTAATTAAAAATGATTAATAATCTAATTTGAAAAAACAAATCACATTTCAATAAATAAAAATTGTTCACAAATGTAATTATTAAATACTTAAATATTTATTTAATTTAAAAATATTTTTTCCTCTTTAGGTCATCAACTTTGACGAGAATTTGTTCAAAGAGCTTGGCGACCTTCCACCTCAAGCTTTGGCCGCCCTCGGTGGGTCAAAGGGTCAACTCAACACGAAACAACCGCAGGGAGTGAGTTCGACTTCTAACGTTTGGGACGGCGGGTCCATGTTGGTTCCTCATGGGGACTTTTCCTCCATCATCGGCGGCGGTCGGAGCATCCGGTCCGGCATTGTGATCACGAGCGACGCCACGAAGCAAAAAGGCGACGACGATGTGAAGGCGCTGAGGCCGAAGAGACGCGGCGGGGCGCCCACGCGTCTCCTCCTCCTCCTCACCAACGACGACGAAGCTTTGCTCTACAACCCCAAGCGAATGACCATACATAGAGTGGGAAACTCTAAGAATTCCATCGTGGCCCGGGCCCTCGTCGCCGCTCAGAACAAGTCGGCCGAGAACTGAAGGCTCCGACTGAACTCTCATTTTATTCATTAAGATAGTAATTGTAAGGAAAAGTATACTTTGGATTTAACCTTATAGACAATTATTCAATTACTAATTTAGTAATTGTTTGTGTAATTACTAATTAGTATAATTACAATGTGCAACATCACCAATTTGTATTTTTATAATTATTAAAAAATATACTTGCAAGAAGAGAAGATCAATATATTATATTTAAGTCTACATAGAATTATTATAAATACTATAATAATAATAATAATATTAATAATAATAATAATACTATTATTATTTGTTGTTTTTACTTAAGTCGACGAAGTACCTCGTGTGTTTGGTTGCGTGTGTGGATGGAAGTGGGAAGTTTGAACGTGAAGTGGAACGGTTCGTGGACCCTTAAATAATTTTGTCAATTTTATATTTAATTTGTCCTTAAACCTTTAAATGTACTTAATTGTCAAGTTTTAATGTTATTTCCTCTCATTACAATGTGCCTATAAAGATTAACGATATTAATAATATTATTATTTTATAAATAAATGTATTAAGCGTTAAATCATATTTTTGACAAAAATTGATATTTTATGATGAGTGTTGTATTAAGATAATAAAAAGGAATAAGAAGATGAAATGAAAAATAAATTTTTATTTTCGAGTAATTAGTTTTCGCATTTATTCATTTTTTAAATTTTATTCAGTTTTGCGTGTTGTCAGTTGCCATTTAATATTACAGATTTATAATTTGAGATTTTAACGGGAACCCTCATTAGTTTACTTAATTGATTTCCTAAATATCAATTCATTTATTTCTCCTAATATCAGTTAAAATCTCTTTGAGGCACTTTTCCTAATCTTGTCATATTCATCTTTTCATAGTAAGACTCATCAGTTCCCAATTCCATCAATTTCATCATTCATATTGATTTATATTAACTTGTTTAACTATACATAGATATTTGATCTCTAATTTAACAGCTTTACCTAGTATTAAGGTATTTCTCTGTCAATGTCAGTTAAATAATTCTAAATATTCAATTTAGACTCAGGCACTTATATTACAGTTTCAAGTTTCACGTCATTGTAATATTCTCTAAATATTTTAATAATATTTTAATAAACATGAGTTTATAAATATCAATTCATTAAAGGCTAACAATGTCTATAATTTATAGCAAGACCAGCCAGAATTGATTCGTGAGATTCAAAGTATAATAGAAATTCAATCATTTTATCAAAGGCAATATGATTATTAAATCATATAAAATAATAAAATAACAAACAAAGTATCTTATAAACATAGCATGCGTACAAAGTCTTTTTTACCTATTAAAACACATGATTGTTTTTTAATTAATGTTGACTAACATAAAGTAATTAAGTTATCAAGTATAATGTTAATTGATCAATATCGAGTTAATCTGCTTAGGAGCAAAGATTGTCGAAGACGAGCACGCAAGTCAGTTGAGTTTTGAGTCTATGAATGCGATATGATAATACATTTATTTATAATCCTTTAAAAAAGGATTTAATAAATTATATCTAATATAAATCTTAAATCTAATAAATTATAATTCAATTATCTAATGTATTTACAAACATTAGATATTGCGAGTATTTCTACAAAAATCACCATTTTTTTCGAAAGTTGAGAAACGAGTGTGAGATGACAAAGAGCTGGACATGCTTCTTCAACAATTCTAAACTATCGAATGAAAGATTCATAAAGGAAAGTCTTTAAAAGAAGGCAAGTCAAGAAAGTCTTTAAGTTAGTTAACTAGTGATTACATAGATTAGGCTAATGGAAAGTATTTAAAGTTTGGACTAACAAAGTTCTCGTATAAAGTTCATCTCGCCCCGATTGTATTCTCATTGTCGGGATACCCGTTTTTGTAGTATGAATTCAGAGGAAAGTCGTTCAAGAGTTGGGATCTGAGCCAAAGTGGGAGCGAAGCAAAAAAGTTTCTCTGAACGAGGATCAAGTCATTGGCCAACCAATCTGGATGAGTGACCTCGGTGAGTGTGAAGAATCCGCGAGATTCCATCAACTCCACGATGGCCCCTTTCCCTTCCACATCATGAATGAACTCGACACTCAGGGTTTTGAAATTAAACTGATCGAAGTCAATGGTCTTGAGGATGTCCAACTCGGCTCCTTCAACGTCCAAACTGAGGTAATCCACCGTGGTGATGTTGAGCGCCATGAGGAAACTCACAAGTGGGAAACATTGAACATCCACAAACCCGGTTTGAACATAGCCGACGGAAAAAGACGAGATTTTCCCTTGGTTTTCCTTTTGTTCGAAGGAGACCATGGTGGGGAAATTGTTCGTGGAGAGACAAGCTGGGGAGCTCCAGGCTTTCCGGTGTTTCGTCCTCAACTGATCAAAATTCGAAGGGTCGGCTTCAATGAGAAGGCCGTCCCAGAGGAGATTCCGCTCGATGAAAAGGGTATTCGAGCGGGTTTCTCCGTCCAGGGCGCCGCATTCGATGAAGAACCCGGGCGTGACGGAGGTTTCAAAGAGCCGACGGATCACGGTGGATTGTCCCATGGAAGGATCAGCTTCCAATGGGAGTGACATATTGTAGGGAGAGTCTTTGAGTGGAGGGAAGAGGAACCGAGATCGAAGTTTGGCCAAAACTCGTCCATCTGTCCCACTCACGTCGGGTCCGTTGAGATCTCCGTACTCTGTTTTAATAATAAATATTATTATTAATTATAATGAACTCTTTTACATTAGCTTTTGTAATGGAATTCCCAAGTAATGAATGTAGCATAATTGGCCATGCGATTTTATTTAGATTTCTGTTAAGTATTTAAGCTAGTTTTTACCATCTTTCCATTGGTACTTGTGGATGGGATGGAAGAATCTGTTCCCACCGGTCACATCCAAATAGTAGATGAAGGCGAAGAGGAAGAAAACGGCGGCGGCGAGGAGAAAACTCCGGCGAATTCTCCGACTCCCCGTTCCGCCCCGAGTTCTCCCTCCCATCAATTTTCCATCGTCCTCCACTATCTCGACCTGATGTAAATATATAACTGTATTTTAAATACCATTTAAATCTTTCTTTGGGTCACTTATGAATGGTTTTATATAATTACGTTATAAAATGGTTTAAAAATAAATATTTAACTTACTTTGATCACACGGCTTTAAATTACCGAATGATAATTCTTAAAAAGTTTACTAAATTCAATTATAAAAATATTGAATTTAGTTAAAGTTTCGAAATGGCTAGAAATATTCGAAGAACCACTGGTTAGGAAAACTGCCGAAAAGCCTAAAAATAAATCAAATAATTAACTTGATGTTTAGAAATGCGGCAAAAAATACTGATGAAGTGATGAAAGAATTAAATATTCATTTTGTTTGTTTTCGTCAATGTTGAATGCATTAAAAAAAATTTTATCGATTATATTTACAAAGTCAAAATATCTTCTATAAATATTGTAATTTATTAACTAACATATTTTCATTCAATATTTTTTCTAATTTAGTTAATCAATTGATTTTTTTACCTTTTAATAATAATCGAAGGGATCTAATTTGGAAGCTCGTGGCATAAAGGTAATGGTATGCTAATTTGATCTATTGATAGATTTAATTATCTGAAGATGAACTGCGCAAAGAATGAGAGAGACAAACAATTAAGCAATTAAACGTGTAGTCAAATGAATTATGGGAGATGTGAGGGGAATTTCGCAACCTTGCGGAATGAGAAAATTTCCTCCTTGAGTTGAGAGGATGAGCAGAGAGATGAACTTTCTCGGCGGCAAAGCGGCAATCCACATCAATCAATCCACTACATACATTCATAATCACAACGACACAAAAACACAACAAACCACATTTCTTGCGCTCGCCTTTGTCTTGAATATTTAATGTGGTTTAATGTTTAATTGTGTTGTCATTCCTCTTACGCAAGTTTAAAGCCCACAACGTCTACAAACTATCGGTTTTTGACATTTGCTAGAGATCAATCAGTTAAAGATGCAAAGAATTTCAAGATTTAAAATTGAAATGCAAATGTTGACAAAAAATCCTCCTCCAGGTCATTTTCTTTCATTGTTTCTTAATTGTTGTTAACATTAGCGGGATGATTAAATAAGTCTTTTATAATATTCATTTTCATATTCTTTCTCATTCTATTTCCAATAAGTAATAATATAGTTTGTATTTTAAATGTGTAATAAAATTATTAAATTAAGTTTAATTGTATATTTTAGGTATTATTTGCTGGGTTGAAGGTGATACGAATGAGACCATTATGGGGGAAATTACTGGACCACCCGGGTCACCCTATGAAAAAGGAACATTTAAGCTTGAAGTTACTCTTCCAGAAAGGTGATCATTGTCAGTTTGTTAGAGTCCATTGTTTGTAATTATTTTTAAATTAACCATTTAATAACTTGTTCGACTTTATAAATTTTTGGAGGTATCCGTTTACTCCTCCAAGCGTTCGTTTTCTGACTCCAATCTACCATCCGAATATTGACCCTTCAGGAAGAATCTGCTTAGGAGCTTTAAAACCGAAACCAAGTGGAAATTGGAACGTGACCATGAACATTCCCATTGTAAAAGAATGAAAAAAGCTCATTTTTACATTAGTTTAATTCATTGAAACAAAAACTCATTTTTACTTTAAAGATTTTAAGTGCCATTCGAGTCCTTCTTGCTGAGCCGAACATTTCAGATCCACTCATGGCTGACATTGCCAAAGAATTTGTCGAGAATTTTAGACTTTACCGAGAAAAGGCTGAGACACAAACTCTGAAATCGGCTATCAAACAAGGATTCACTCTCAAGGAAAATGATATGAATGTCATCGATGAAAAGGAAGACGGAGAACGAGATTCCAAGAGACCCAAACTCAATGATGATGAGAATTAATTTCAGTTTTAATTTCCTATTACATATCTTACTCTCTAAGCAAATCTTTAATTTTCCTCAATTTTTTCCTGAGAACTTTTTCATTTTCTATATTTATAGTCTACTTATATTCGTTAAGTCATCATACCCTTCCCATAAATCTTAACTTTAAAGTTATTTTCTTTTAAGTTATTCACCTCGAGTTCAAAAACTTAAAGTACTTTTAATTGTAAATTAACTTATAATCTTAAAGAAAATGGTTTTCAATAAATAGACATAATTCAACTATTGCATATTGACAATCCTTGGCATAATTCAACATTATTTTCTTTCATTGGCATTATTTTTTTCTAACAATAATTGAGTAATAACCTAATAACTTTCTATAATATCAAACTTTTAATGAAAGGTTGTTAAACGGGTTAAAATTTACCCTTTTGGCTGTTTGCACAATATTGTCTATACCTATAGGCATTCCAAGCTCAGGATGCTCATTTCATATTTTCATAGCGCCAATTCTTTGATTTCATTCGTGTTTTGTGTTCTGTAGCTTTTCTGTCGTTCTGTCACATTTTGTTAAATCTTAAAGAAGGATTTGAAATTTTTACTTTGGATTCGATTTAACATAGTAGTTAAGCATAGATAAGTTCTCGCTGTGAATGTTAAATAAAGTTTCATTAGTTTAGAGATTTATCATGTCCATAATTGAAGAAAATGAGTTTGGAACATTCATTTCCCATGAAGGATTCTTGGATAACATTGGAGTTGTGAATAATGAAGTTGGTGAAGTGAGTTATTGGAAAATTAAATCCTCACTATTTGACATTCAAACAGAATTTAAGAAAACCCTTGGTAGGAATTCTTCAAGTGCTGACATGAGCAAAAATGGTAAACTTGTCGAAAGTCTTTATAATTCTTTTATTCAACAACACAAGAAAAAGTCTCATTTAAAACAACATGAATCAAATAGCGAATCAGATTATTCAGTTCACATGAGCAAACTCAATAAGAAGATAAATGATAATAAAATTAATGAAGAATTCAAGTTAGAGGATGACAAGTCGGACAAAAATGAAATTAATATAAAAGCAAGAAATCTGGCGAATGAATTTTACGAAGAAGCCAAAGACTTCCGATACGGGAAGTTCAATGGAGAAAACCGTGAAGAGTTTGCAAAGTTTTCAACTATCAAATCAATTCATCCATCAAGTGAATTTTTAATTTTACCCAACACCGTCTTTTTCGGAGGTCGAATAGAAGATTTGGAATTGAATAAAAAATTCTCTTTTGTTCTCCTTGATCCGCCTTGGAGAAACAAGTATATTCGAAGGAGAAAGCGAAAACAAGCTCAAGCTGGGTAAACCTCTATTAAAACTAATACATAACACATTATATCCAAAATTGAAACACTTAATCTAGGTAGTGTTAATTATTGTTTTAATTATTTAATTAATTATTTTTATTTTCAACGGTAACTTTAAGGTACGAGCTGATGTGGGACTGCGAGTTGAAAGAACTCCAAATAGGAAATTACTGCAAAGAGAAATGTCTCATGGTGGTTTGGTGTACGAATTCATTGCAGCATCAAAGAAGTCTAAAAGAAACGCTGTTCCCCTCCTGGGGTTTTATATACGCTTCAACATGGTTTTGGCTCAAAGTGACCAAAACTCTTCAGCCCATTTGCCCCTTTGAGGTAGAAGGGAAGAAACAGCCGTTTGAAGTCATTTTAATTGGACAAAAGGGAGATTTGATCGTAGAGGAAAAACCAGAATTAATTTTATCAATCCCATCAAGCATCCATTCGCAGAAACCCCCGTTGCTTCCTTTAATTAAAAAGAAATTCCCACAGTTGCTGAGTGGCGAAAATCCGGATGATTCGCTGGAGTTTTTTGCTCGCTACTTAACACCTGGAATGACAAGTGTGGGACTCGAAGTTGTCAAGTTGCAAAATAAACTTTTGTTCGAACCTCCAAGTTCTTAAAAGTAAAGTAATGAAAAATGTTAAATGAGTTAAAATGACATTTTAGATGAATGGATAATATGGATTTGTAATCTATTATAAAAGGATCAAAAGTGAAGTGGTAAAAGTGTTTAATTAAGGATCGATATAAAATATTTACAAATCTAATGTTTCTCAACTTACCAGCGATAAATGGCAGAGTTATATGTTTAATAAATGCGAATGATTCAAAGTCCAACTTTCACAAAAAGTCACTTGAACTTTGCACCTTCATTTCATTTCATTCATTTCTCATATAGGCAGACTATTGAATTATAACTCAACTTTATCTTTTAATCGATCACTTCTGTGTCAATCTCTTTAGTTGAGTTAGTTCTACTTGAGTTAGTGAAGGATTCTTTGATTCAATTCCGTTTAACATTAAGAAATATGGCATCTCTAACTAAAGGTTTGTTCATAAAAATAAGTTTTTCTTAATCAAAATATTTTTGTACACTTGTCAATTTTGGATTATATAATCATTATAGGAGTTTTCATCGTGGCGGCTAAGCGAACACCATTTGGAGCATTTGGAGGAAAATTAGCAAATAAAACCTGCATTGACCTTCAAGAAGTTGCGGCCAAAGCGGCTCTGACAGCTGGAAACGTCGATCCAAAAACCATTGATTCGGTCGTTATCGGAAATATCATCAGCGTAAGTTTTTAATGAAATTGATATTTAAGTTGTAGCATAAAACAAGATATTAACTTATTTATTGAACCAGACATAAAGCACTTCAGCCTTATATTTTAAACATTAATTTTAATTTTATTATATTTTAAACATTATCCAGTCGGCTTCCCCTGATGCTGGATATATTGCTCGACATGTGTCACTTCGTTGTGGAATTCCAATTGAAGTCCCCGCATTGACTGTGAATCGTCTCTGTGGTTCGGGATTTCAATCTATTGTCAATGGAGCTCATGACATCATCATGGGAGACTCCAAGGTTGTTCTTACCGGCGGAAGTGAGCAAATGAGCCAAGCTCCATTTGTTGTCAGAAATGTTCGGTTTGGAACCAAATTAGGGTTCGACTACAAGGTCATTTTATCTTTATATTATTTACTAAATTATTATAATTTTATTGTAACCTTTCTAGTTTTCTCTCTGTTAAAGACATTTAATGAATTGTCATATTTTGATCCTACTCAATTAATAAATTCAATTTTTGATCGTTAATTTAACATTCGTTCAATTTTAACTCCAGTTTGAAGATACGCTTTGGGGCTCATTGACCGATCATCACTGTAAAACCCCTATGGGAATTACAGCAGAGAACTTAGCCGAAAAGTATAAATTGACAAGGGAGGAAGTTGACAAATTCGCTCTCAGCTCCCAACAACGATGGAAAAACGGTAAAAATTAAGAAAGTCCATGCAAATTCCTTTAGAGGACAATCCCTAATTTGCTCTCAAAAAATCTAATAATTTCCATCATTAACTAATTTCTGTAAACTTAAATTAAATCAAAAGCCATGTGGACTAATTCGAGCAGAGCCGTGAAATTCTCTTGAATTCTCACCCGGCCTCAATCCCTTGTAAAGAATAATGGTTCGTGAGCTCGTATGGCCAAAGGCCATAGTTGTATCATATTCCTCTTGGACACTCGATTTGTTAACAACTTAACAGTCAAGTGCCCACGTAATTTTTGGAGACGCTAAAAGCATCATAATCATCAATAAAATTAAGTTATTAAATCAATGAAAATTATTCATTACTTCTTAAGTAATAATTATTATTAATTATTTCAGCCCACGACAATGGATACTTCAAGGCAGAAATGGCCCCGGTCAAAATCATGGTCAAGAAAGCCGAAGTTGATTTGGATATGGACGAACATCCAAAACCCGCCACAACGATCGAGGGATTGGCAAAACTTTCTCCGGTTTTTAAGAAAGGCGGGACCGTCACTGCTGGTAAAATTGTTAATTAAATTGAATTTATTAATTGTTTACTAATTAATTAATCAAAATATAATTATAATCTAAATATTGATTGTGAGTATAAGCTAATTGCATGGTTTTGAATAAAAAGGAACTGCATCTGGAGTTTGCGACGGAGCTGGAGCTGTGATCATTGCTAGTGAAGCAGCTCTGAAGGAATTCAATTTGACTCCTCTCGCTCGACTCGTTGGCTATGGGATTGCTGGAGTGGAACCAACGATCATGGGAATTGGCCCTGTCCCTGCCATCACCAAGCTTTTGAAAAAGTCTAACATGAAGCTTGATGAAATTGATCTCATTGAAGTAAGAAAAATATATTATTAATAAAAAAAACTAAACTACTACTATTCTAATTAATTTAATTAATTAAATTAAGCTTTTATTTATTACAATGTTTTTAAAAACTACTTTTTATAAATGTATTTTATTTAAAATGGAAAGATGTCAATAATAATCTTTGGAAAATTAGCAATAAATGTACATATCAAATAATAGATAAATGAAGCATTCGGAGCCCAAACTCTTGCCTGTGCCAAAGAACTCGGAATTGACCTTAACAAATTGAACGTGAACGGAGGAGCAATTGCACTTGGTCATCCACTCGCTGCTTCTGGCTCTCGAATTACTTCACATCTCGTTCATGAACTTCGGTACGAGTTTTTGCTTTTTAATGTCAAGTACCCGTGGTGTATAGTGTACTTATTAAGTTTCTCTTATTAACTCTTAACTCTTCTATTAACTCTTATAACCTGTATTTATTAGAAACTATTTCTCATACACTCTGTTTAAAATAACTATTTAAATAAATAAAAATATGAATATTAATTTTTATTAATTTAAATTTTATAGGCGTAGAGGAGGAAAGTACGGAATTGGGTCTGCGTGTATCGGAGGCGGTCAAGGGATCGCTCTGCTCCTTGAAAGAATGTAAAAAGCTCTTGAAGGATCATTCACAATTTTTTTTTCAATTTGTACAAAGTTAAATGCCTAGAATTTAACATTAGGAAATTAGGATATATCTTTTATCATTTTTGATAAAACTTCATTTATTCATAAAATATCCAACTTTATATGAAAAATGTAACATTATCATCAAAATAATATATCTGTAATATAATAAAACATTTAAATAAATAAATAACACAAAACATGAATTATTTATAATATGAACACAATGATGATTTAAATTCAATAAAATGGATAAAAAATAAAATTGATTTGAATTGAATTGAAAATAAAATGGATTATTTTACAATGAGTTTTCATATAAAATGCTCTTATTGAGTTAAACTATATAGTTTAACTATGGTTTAACTATTTAGTTTGTCGGGTTGAATTGAAACTAAAGTTTGGGTTTCCACTAAAACTTCAGTTACGTTCCTTTCAGTTGATTTGTTTTGAGGAGGCGACGGTGAAGTTTGAGCCTTTGGAATATTAAGCAATTTAATGTTCTTCACCTCTGACTTTTCCTCATGTACAATTTGAACAACTTGAGCTGTGGACGAGTTGGTTGGATTTTCAATCAAACTTGTGCTATTGGTAAACGGAGGAGGAGAAGGAATTAATGTCAGAACTGAACTGTTTGTCGTATGGTTCAATTCACCCGGTAATTCACCCCTTTGCTCTCCTGTTGCGTCGAACAAATCCGAAAAGAAATCATCAGATTCAGTCATGTTGGTCGGAATTTCTTCTACAACATGGGTTTTGGCATAGACAGTCACATTCTGCTCAACGGTCGCTTTTTCATCTTTCTTTTTATCATAATAGCCTGGTGGAACTGTGTGGAAGGAATAAATATAAATATTTATATATTAAATAAAATATCTCATATAATCTAATGCATGCATAAATATTTTTATATGCATAATGCATAAGATATCAACGCGATTCCTATAATTTCTCTATGTATATTTTCTAATTAAATGCTCCTTAAGTATTGCAAAGTATGGAAAAATAGTAAATTGACTTTACCGATTCTTTTTCTGAGTAGATAATCCTTGTTGTGTGTGTGGTAAACGAGTATGGAGAAGGAGACGAGGATGATTCCAAACATGGCCAAGTAGATCCATCCGTTTCGCCCCATTTCTACTCATGGAATGCAGAGGAGATAAGAAAAAGGGAAACTCTCGCTCAACCTCGAGGCCTTTTCGACCCTTCAAGTCCCTCAAACCCTTCAGCACTTCAATCGATTGCTCTACTTCTCCACTTTCTAAATAAAACACACCTTCCCTCTCTAAAAGCTAGTTATTTTGATGGAAAACACTTTTGATGTACCAGAACTCATTTTTGTTATTTTGGTATATAATTTTATTATTTTATTTGCCATTAAATGTATTCCTTTACACGCATTTTACGGTTTAGCTGTGTAGCCTATTATTTTAAAGTCATTGTTTATTAATATTTAAATTTATTTAATAAAATAAATGAATCGCTTAAATAATAGATTCTTTGGCATAAATATTCTTGCATACATAATCGTTGAATTCAATAAAAGTTAAAAAATAAAAAAAAACATTAAATTCAATTCGTTTGCGAATCAAGTTGAAGGTCATTAAGCCGGGAGGGAATTGCTATTTAATTATTTACCAACTTTAATCAACACTTTGGGCTTCGTAAGTGAATTTGCAGAATTGTGTTGACTCTTCTTCACTCTCATCGTCTTCTTGCTAATTGAACCCTCAAATCTTCATTCATCCCTTGAACCAACCGAACCTCCGGCGTCAACTTCTTCAAAATGCTAAAATCCAATGACTAACATAACAAATAAATAATCTATCTAATAAATACTCGTAAGTCCATTCTCATATAAGCATTAGTTGTCCTTATAATTCTTAAATAATAAGCACATTAATAGATACACACAAAATGGTATATGCAAATATTGGTAAATCAAAAATAAATCTACAAAACAAGTATACATACCTAATACCTAAATATATACAACAAATATATCAAATATTTCTTACCATTATTTCTTGTAAGAAGAACTCTTGTTCCAGGAGAATACATTTTGTTAATTTAGGAGTACGTCGTCTATACCTTGTGTCTATACTAGCTATATAACGTCAGTACTTACTAACTACTAACTGACAATAAAAAAGAGAGACTAATTAAAACCAACAAGACTTCTAACAAAACAGGGTTTAAATTGAAAACGACGCAGATCCTCTAATTAACTAATGACTCTCCATTTACTTTTAGTCAACAACACCTCCCAAGAATCCTTTTAATTCTTTTTATAACAATTCTCAAAAGAACCCATGACTCAACTTGTCAACGCATCCAAAAAGTATAAAATGATTCTTTCTCCTTTCATCTTCTCACTTCATCATAAGCTCTCATATCTTAAATATCTTCTTAGATTTCTAACAAAACTTTTACCACAATGAGTCTGAAAGTTGTTTTTCTCCTCGCACTGACGAGCCCAATTTTTGGACAAAATCTCTGTCGAATTTCTGGCCCAAATGATTTCGATACTCAACGGGGGCTGAGCTTCATTGAAAGTGCAAGTTCTGGGAGTTGTCTCAGATTACAACAAAATCCTCGATTCGTTCCAGGAAGACCAGAACCTCAAAACATTATCATGGAACCTTGCACTTGGAAGTGAGAACTTGAATCTTACGTTTGATAAATAAATTTTTAAATATTTTTTTTACATTAATTAAAGGTAATTATTTAACTGTGATGTTCAATTTTAAAAAGCTATAAAATATTATTCAATTTTAAAAAGATAAAAAGGAATTTATGTAATGTTAATGAATGTCGTCCTTTGTTTCCTTTGCTTAGCCGTAATCCAACACCGAACCAAATGTTCACCGTTCGTTCAAATCCGGGCGTTGGCGGTTCTTTGGTGAAACCATCCCAGAAGGCTGGCGGAGCCAACGCTTGCATTGCCCCAGTGCGAGGAGCAGGAAACATCGTGTCAGTACCGTGCCAACGAGGGACAAATGAGCAATCATGGGAATTCTTACCTGTCGCGGGCAGAAAAGATATTTACCAAATGATGCAAGTCTCCTCAGGCCGGTGTCTCAGAGCCACGTCAAAGAACTACGGAGCGACGACGTCCATCTCGGCTTGCAATGCCAGAGATGCCCTTCAGTTGTGGCGACTTTGCCCAACGAGATAATTCTTATTCAATTAGAACTCAATTCCTTCCATTTGATTCTTCGTGCAAAATTATATATTAATTACTTTAATAAAAAAATCTTGTTTCTTGTTTTCCCCCCACCTGATTTCATTCATTCATTAGTTCATAAACTCACTCTTTTGATAGTGTAACATGTTTAATAGACATTAATTGATAAAATGGATCATTTCACTCTGCTGGTAAAGTATTAGCTCTTTTTTATTTCCTTTCCTTTCCATAATTAATAAAGATAATTCCTAAAATAATACATAATAATAAGGATAACTCCCTCATAAGGAAAAATCCTAAAAAGTATTAGATAGATAAGATAAATGCATGATTATAGACTTCTATAATTGAAGAGTGGAGCTAATCAACCAACTAATTTATTAGCAAATTCGATCACTTTCATAACTATAATTCAATCATAATGTTATTGTAATTGGAAATGTATTAAATAATAAAGTATCATGCACAAGCTATAAAAGCAACTGTTAATTTATTAGAGGAAAGATAGTTAAAATGTGTTTATTTAAAGGTAAAGTGTAAATTGATCCAGAGGAATCCTGATAATAGCGTGATTAGATATGGAATTTATTACAAGGACCTCCACGTTCCATTACACTATGCTTCATCTCAATTTGAGTCACGACACATGGATTTGAAAATTGTTCATTAAATTTAATTAAAAATGAAGCTTTTAAAATCAATTAGCATTTTAGTTTCAATCTTTCCTTTCTTAACGGCTCAGAAGGATCCGCTCGTTGAGATTCCACAAGGAAAAATTTTAGGAAGTACAGGAGAATCAATTTTTACTCAAAAAAAGTTCCATTCCTTTCTCAAAATCCCTTACGCAAAACCTCCGATTGGGTCGCTGAGATTTAAGGTGAATAGTAAAGAATTAAATTCCTTAATTAAATGACTTAATTGACATGACCTTTGACCCGACCCAAAGCCCATAAATAATTAAAATGTATTATCAAAAGGCACCGGAAAAGGCTGATAGTTGGGAAGAAGTTTTAGATGGTCGGAATTATTCAGAGATTTGCCCTCAAGTTAGTGAAACCACCGCTGAGCCAACGGGGAATGAAGATTGTCTCTACGTCAATGTTTTCAGACCTTCGGATAATGAGGTGAGATATTGTGTGAACCCTTTAATTAATTTGCAGAGCTTAATTAGCTTAATATTTATGAATTACTAGTACTTAACAGCTTATTTATTGCTAAACTTAATTGCTTTTATTAATTGGATTAATTAGGGAGAAAACTCCAATTTCCCTGTAGTTGTGATGATTCACGGAGGATCCTTCATGTACGAATCAGGATCCATTTATGGCCCGGGTTACTTCATGGAACACAACGTGGTTTACGTTACTTTCAACTACAGACTCGGCATCTTTGGATTTCTCAATTCTGGTGATGGGCTTATTCAAGGAAATATGGGACTAAAGTAAAAATAATTACAATTAATTAAAATGTTACTTATATTGTACAATATAGTAAAATAATTTTTTAATCAAATATTTTCAGGGATCAAGTCCTTGTTCTCAAATGGGTGCAGGTAATGTTAAGAATAGATAATAGCACATATCCAATTTTGTTGAAGATGCTTATGCAAAACTGTGAACTTTACGAACTTCTATTTTGTGTTTTTCAGGAAAACATTCAATATTTTGGTGGAGATAAAGAGCGCGTGACGATTTTTGGACAAAATTCAGGAGGAGTCAGTGTTCATTTACATTTGATGTCCCCAATGTCAAAAGGTGAGAAGATGAAAATATCAAATCCTTTGAAAACTCATCAAAACAGATATGAGCTTGGTAGGACTAAATGTAAGATTAATTATAATTAGGCTTATTTAGTCGAGCTGTCTGTCAAAGTGGAACAGCGTTGAGTCCTTGGAGTCACATTTCGTCCCAAACGGCGGCCGCCAGAATGAAAAAATACGCTCAAGCGATGGAATGCTCAATTGAGTCAACCACCACGATGATTGATTGTTTCAACAAGAAAGAATTGGAGGAACTTACAAGATACCAAGATGCGCTTCAGGTAACTATTTGCTTTTTCAGGCATTCAATATCTTTTAAACAAAATTCTCATTTGTTATGTCTACTGGCAGCTCATTTGTTTATTACTTCTTTATAGTTATTTTATTCAATTCAAATGATGAAATTATAAATAAATATTAAAATATTAGGAATGGTACATTGATCCGCTAGTGTCATTCGGTCCTTCTATTGAAACTGTTGGGTCAGAAGAAAAATTCATGGACCAACCGCCTTTCAGAATGATGAAAAATGGACATTTAAGTACAAACATCCCTATTATGATGGGCGTAAATTCAGACGAAGGACTTTTGCATTCTGCTGGTAGGAAAACTTCCACATTAAAAAGGCACAACATGAAGGAATTGGTAGCTTAACTATTAAAACTAAAATATTAATTTTTTATAATTAAACTCTATTTAATTAAAGAGATCGTCCACAATGGAATTCTCATGCGAGTTCTTGGATTAGAATGGGAACAAGCGGCTCCAATAACTCTCATGTACAGAGAAACTTCTGCAATGGTAAAGTTTCATAATAAAATATAATAATAAATATCAAATTTAAAAAGCAATGATCAATTTTAAGGATTTTTAATAAAAGGTTAACGAGACGAGCAGAGGAATACGTAAATTCTATTTTGGCGACCACACAGGAATCATGTCAAAGGAAGTTCTCGAGGAAATGACAAAAATGTACTCCGACAGATATTTCTTCCAACCGGTGACCATCAGTGCGAATTCTCATATGCTCTTCGGCATTGCGGCTCCTTTCTACCTCTACTTGTTTGACTACAAGGGAAAGCACAGCATAGTGGAGAAAATAAAAAACGTCGAGGGACAATATGGCGTTAGTCATTATGATCAAATTCAATTCATCTCTGATACTCCTTATTTCCCCCCGATTGAAGACGAAGAGGAAGTCAAATTCGCGAAAACTTATATGTCTCAATTAGTCTCATTTTTCCAAATTGGGTAAGGAAAATTTATTAACTTATCCAATCTTTTACTAATTTATTTATTAAATAATAGATATAATTAAGTAAATAGTAAAAGTTAAAGAAATTGTTCATTGTTCCACAGCATTGTTCCTCACTGGACGCGTGTGACCAAAGGAGAACCATTGGTCTACAACAAGTTTGGAAGCGACGAGAAAGTCGAAAATCCTTGGGGCGAAAGGATGCAATTTTGGGATGGATTATTCTTATTGGAAAACGATCGGGAAATGTCCATGATCCAAGAGTTAGCTGCCAGTATTAATAAGGACAAGGATGAGCTATAAAACAAGCTTTTAACCAAAGATTTGTACATTGTCATATTTTAAATCCCCAACGAAACAAAAGTTTAAAACTTGAGTCGTTAATATAATATTGATATACCTTAATTGTTCAATAAATTCGGAGATTATTTAAATTCCAAGTCATTTAAATTTAATATTGCATTCATTGGAAGTGGCTTGTCCATTTGACTAAATATGAGCACATCGGGGAGTTCAGACGATGAGAACGGTCGAGAGAAACTGGCAAGAGAAAGCATAAGCAATCAATCAGTCAATGGCTTCTTAATTACTGACGATGACCCGGAGGAGAATGACGCTCCAGAATCTGCTCAACCAGATTCTGCTCAACCTCAACTTCAACTTCTTGAAAGAATCGGTTCAGCTATAAAAAATCTCTTTTCTAGAAATTCTCAGGAAAATCAAATTCCCCTTCCAAACACTCAAGTTTGTAAACATTTTAATGTGTACACTCTGTACACAATTAATTAAATACTCTGGAAATATAACCTTAATTGTGAATTTTAAATATTTTGTAAAATAAACATTTTGTGAAATATTTTATAGATTAAAAAATTGTTTTTGAGACAATCAATATTATAGAATAGGCGATAATGAAAATAATGATAAAATCCTTATGTCTAGAATAATGATGAAAATAAGATGATTTATGGAACCGGACCGATCACAGAAGAAGACATGATTGACGGAAATTTTCTCATTTCACCGGAACCAGTCGAAATCAAAACAATTGTCTACACAATGAGAAATTCTGAAGAGAATTTCCGTTACAGTCGAAGTAAAAATAATTTACAATTAAACTTCTTAAACAAATAAATATGATTCAAATGAAACTAAATTAGTAAGTATATTCATTAAAATTAATTCGTTTTCGCAAATACTTTCAATCGATAGCCTCTATCTATTACAAATTGCAATTAGTTAATGGATCAATTTAATATGTAAATGAATCAGGTGGAAATGCAAGAGATGGGAGCATGGTAAATCGAATTCAAAGGCTTTCTGAAGATTCTGACAATCTTCAAATGACTTATAAAAACGACCGAGCTTCTTTGTTCACCGTAATAAATTCAGCCTTTAAATCCCATTTTTACATAATTCTCCCTTAAATTTTAATTATTGAATTTTATATGAATTAATTATTTTAAAAAAGAACAATGAAGTGAAGAATGACGAAACAGAAGAGGAACCTAGACGGCTCTCCGCTGACACTGCACTTGACATTGAAGTGAAAATGATTCCCGGCGGGGCTCGCAATGCAGGCAACGAGGAAGGAGAAAGCTACAATGGTGAAGTATGCTGGGAAAAGGAACGAAAGCCCAAGAAGAACTGGAGATTTAAAATGACCAGTGTGAAAATCATCATTATGTTCATCTCTGCTCTTATATTATTCGCCATTCCGTTCGTGTGTGTCTTTATACTTTTCATGATTAAAACCGCATTTTAAAATTCTAAATGACAACAGGAGTATTTTATTGAGGAAACAAAATAAATTTAAATGTACTAGGTAAATAAATTATGTTTAAATAAAATGAAATTACTTATATCTCCCATCATTAGAAGGTAAATATAGTTATATATAGTAATTATATATTATGAACTGGTTTGACGTGAAAAGTATCTAAGCTCATTTCAACTAATTCTAATTTAAATGATTACGAACCTCCCATGCATAAATAATTATTGTTCTAACAATTAAGAGTAATTTTAAATTGCATTTTCTGAAATTGCATAATAAATAATAACTTAATAATTTAATATAGCACAACAACAAGATACTTGTGAATTCTTACAATAAGTTATTGTATCACAAATAATTACTACTTTGCATACCATGTGTGTGTGTGTCAATTGTTATTTTCTTTTGATAATCAGCGGCCCAACATTATCTCCAGTTTCGTCATTATGAGCATTGTGAGACCCATCGCAGAGAGGAAACTTTAAAAAGATTTACAAACATTTATATTATATTCTTATTATTCACAAAATATACAAAATCCATTTTGCTTTCAAAAGATTACGAATCGTGAAGTATGTAGAAAAAAATACTTTTTTAGATAGCCAGCATCGACAGAAGACCTTTTGCTTATCTCCCATGTCTTCGATGTCGAAAGTGTCGACGACCTTGGGACAATCCTTCTTTACGCATTTGTTCACCTTTCCATCTCTCGCCTTCTTGTCTACCACCTTGGTCGTCACACTCTTATAAGAGTAAAAAGCGATGGATCCAAAGAGCATGGTCAACGGAGTTAATGAAACCCATTCTCGAACTAGATATGGAATGAATGCAAAATAATACTAATTAGCATTTTTTCTCATTAATATTGTCCCAATAAAAATCAAGAATGTAAATATTAAATAAAGTGTATACAAGATTAGGGTAAAGCATAAAAATATATTAAAAGTATAATTTATAAATATCTACAAAACTTTTATAGATCATAAAGGATACGTTATATTCAATCAAAATAATAATACATGTATACAAAACATGAAAGATTTTGTTTATAAAAGATTTTCTTGAAAGGTTATGGAATGGTTATGTAAATCAAATGTCAAATGTTGAACTTTTCCTTACGTGATAAATGGAATAATCCTCCAACAGATTTAGGAATAGGAAGATTTGCCAAATAATGAGGCAAATTGACACGAATGAGGTTAGAAAGTGATTCCATTTTTCAATTTCAATTAACACCAATAATGTAAAGTTTCACTTTTTATTGAGATTAATTAAGGAATAATTTAATTGAGGACAAAAGTCCACTTGTAGAATTTGAAGTTGAAAAGTCCCAGTTTGGCACTTTATTTAGGAAGACGGAAGAGCTTGTCGTAAAAGGACGTATTTGGTGGACTCTCGCACAATCAAATCATTTAATTTATTCCATTGTTTTCCTCTACGTCTTTTTAATTCTAATTGTTATCAGAGTTCAAGATTAGGAATCGGCATAATGGGGAAGTTGTCAGGTTTAATAGGAGCGTTGGTTTTCATCGCTGTCGTGGGTCTCATTGTTTGGTTCTGCTGTTTGAGGAATAAAAAGAATCCTCGCGTACAACGATTTTTGTCTTCTTTCCGTTCTGGTAAGAACAACGTGGATTATTAAATTTATTAGCTGTTGTCATTCCCTCTTACATTTTCAAAGTAATAATGACCTTTAAAAAATATTTTATGCAAGGAATAATATAATTTATATTCAACTAAGTATTATAATATAATCAATGTTTTATTATTATTTTTAAACATTTACAGGCCCTAGTGCAGCAAGATCTGAAGAAATGTCGTCAGTGAGAAACGATCCACCTCGTCATCAGCCACAACACGCCATTGCTCAAGAACCGTACAATCCGAATCATTACCCCATCATTCAACACAATCAACATCAACAGCAACCTTATGTTCATCATCAAGCCTATCCGATGCCAATGCCAATACCATACAATGATAACTTTCAACAAAACTCAAACTTGCCTTATCCACGAGGTAAAATACATTTTAAATAGTTAATTAAGTATTTTTAATTAAGTAATTAATTACTAATCTTAATTATTAAAATATTAATATCCTACTTAAAAATTCAGTATAAGATTATTGATTTGTGATTGTGAATAGGACCAGGATGTGACGAGCTTCCACCGCCGTACCATGCTGTCATCAAACACTGAGCTTTCAACCTCGCATCTCTTATAACTTTCGATTGACTTTAACTCAAGTACAAAATCTGTACGTTCAACATAAAAAATCTTTAACATTCGTGTCAAAATGAATTTTATCGCTGAATTTTAATCTACGAATTAATTATAATTAATTGTTACAATGAGATCTTTATGTTTTGTTCTTTATGCGTTGTATGAAATAGTATATAGTATTCTAGATAATTAATATTGACTATCATCATCATTATACTTATGAACTTGTGTTTTTTGCGATGATTATTTACCCTTGCAATATTATATTTGTCATTATATTACATCTAATTATTTTCGCAATTTGTGTATTAGAATTAGTAATATCGTGCCTTTATCGCTCGCCACCTTTATATTAAAAACGACTTAACAGACTAAAAAGAATCTTTGTTGTACTTGGATTTTTATTGTAAAATTCATTAGGAATTAAAGTCACATCTTATTAATTTCAGACATAATTCATAAGATAAGTCTATAAAATTGAATTAAAAAAGAACTCAGGTTGATGAATTGAGATGTTGAGAATTGAAAGTCGTAGAAAAGAATGTAGAAAGTCGTATATAATTTAACAATACAAAATATTAATAATGAACACCCTTTTAGATATTTTCCATATTTCCAAACATTTTTCCATATCCTCCTCGGCCCGAGTCGAAGTCCTTTCTAAATTCGTCTCGCACTTGACCTCCAGTTTTCCCTCGCCCATATTGGCGCCCTTCCTGCGTCCAACAATAAGATTGCATAAGTATAATTTATAATTACAAGAATTATATAATCAAATTAATAATCAAACTTTTAATTGTTAAAATAAATAAAATTATTACTTATTTATTAAATGATAAATAATAAATGATATCATATTAATCATAACAAACCTCGAAGCCAGCGTCATAGTCAGTTCGAATGACCCGGTCATCCAATCGAGTTCCGTTAACATATCTCATGGCATTTTCACACTCCTCTCGACCGTAATATTCCACAAAGCAGAATCCACACGGCGTCTTTTTAAATCGATCCAAACCCATGATGATCCTCCGGACGTCGCCACACTTTGAGAACAACTCGCTGATTTGATATTCTCTTGTGAAAAAGGAAAGATTCCCAACGTAGAGAGTCGTGGTCAGTAAAAGACGTTTCTCGAGATCAGTCTGCGTTCCCTGTAAATAATAAAGTCAATATTAGTTAATATTATAACGAAGCTTTAAAATTATTAAAATCAAACAAATTTTATTGCAATTTCGTAAGCCAAAACCAAAAACCGGCGAGTTTACCTTAAAGAGCTGATCACGGTAGTCACTCAGCTTTGCACTCATTTTAAATAATTCTTCCCCTCGTCTCCTTCAATTAGCAACTGTAATGATGATTTAATTAACGCTGAATGGAATCGCTGCAAAAATAATTACCATTGAATTTTTTGATTGGAAAATTCTCTGTAGTTTTTGTAAAATCCGGAGCTCAATGGTCAGGATATAGATTCATGCATTCTCAATCAATCAATTAATTTTGGTTTCAATTTCATATCCAACACAGTTTTACAAATTATGTGTTTACAAACCGTTTAAATGTATAATAAAATTTTATAATTAAAAGTAATTGTAAAAATATTTTAGTTAAATTCAGTTTACGTATGAAATCACAAGTGTGATAGACACTGTTGTATTTGAACAAGAGCCAAAATCTTCGTAGTAAAAAGAGTATTTTTAACTTTTTGTAAACCCTCAATTCCATTCAGATCAAATCTTTTAATAACTCTAAAATGGGTTAAAAATCAAAAGATAGTTAACTAAATAGGAACAATGTTTAATATTGAATCATCCATTTTTAACGAAACGATTATAATATAATGTAACGAGGCTTTATTAAATTTAATAAACTCTTGTGTACCTTCATAAACTTGGTATATATAATTATACCAAAGTTAATTAAAATTGAACTTAATTTTACATATCAAATTATCAAATTTCCTTTGTCATTGACTCATTTGATAAGAAAGTCTGAGACTCATAAAAATCTTTTGCTGAATAAGCTTATTATGCTTAGGAAGCACATGCGAAATCATTAAACCGCGTTATTTGTCAAGCCTATTAATTTTATGGTTGACTCGATAGCGTGAGAACCATTTAAGCAAAGCCTGACTCATTCTGAATCAATATTATCTTGCAAGGCTGCAAATTGCTTAATTACATAACCTTGTACAAATTATCCAGGAAGCCAATAATATTATTTTATCATATCAAACCAGCAACTTCTAATGTTCTAATAAATTATGTCTATAATAAGTACAACTCCGTCACGTTCTCCATGAATATTCCTTAAATCTCAAGTATTCTCTCATGAGATCCTCGTCACTTTAATCCCCTTTAACTACTAAAATTACAAGATGAGTCCAAAAAGCGGCGGCTTGGAAAAGGTCGGATGGAAACACTTTATTTATGGTGGACTTGCTTCTTGTGTCGCCGAATCCGGTAAGAAATTCTATAATTTATTTTATTAATAAACTCATATTGCATATATTCAATAGATTACTTTCTTCGATTTTGGTTAATTAGTGGATATGATATCAATTATTTCATATTAAAAGGGATTAAAAACATAAAATTACATATCAATCATTGATTTGTTTGATTGATTTGTTAAAGGAACATTTCCTCTTGACACGACCAAGACTCGGCTTCAAGTTCAGGGCCAACAGTCAACTCACATGATTTCTTCTGGAGTTTCTCCGATTCGTTCAAAGTATAATGGAATGTTTGATGCTCTGTTGAGGATTCCAAAAGAAGAAGGACTTCAAGCTCTCTACAGAGGGTAATTAATCTGATTAATTTTACATTATTCTTATAAACTTGTATATTTTCTAGATATTATATTATAGTTGTTGATTATTTTTTTAATCGTGTTTATTGTCTGATAACACACCTTTGAAAGTTGTTGATAATTATAATTAATTAATTAAAATAATTAATAGTCTCGGCCCAGCATTATTAAGACAGAGTATTTACGGGACTTTGAAATTTGGAATTTACTACTCACTGAAGAAACTCCTTCATGAGGAACATGTCGCTTCCAATATTCTCATTGCCGTCGTTGCAGGTAAATTCAAGTTAAAAAGTAACGAGAGTTTACAATTAAAGAGTTACAAGTTTGTCATTTCATTTGAATAGGAATGGGAAGCAGTGCGATTGCAAATCCAACTGATGTTCTCAAAGTTCGAATGCAAGTTGCAGGAACAGGAACTGGAACTAAAAAATCCCTTTACGCGTCCTTCAATAGTATTTACAAGAACGAAGGACTCCGTGGTTTATGGAGGGTGTTTATTCTTTTAACAATTTTACATTATTTCCTATTTCTCAGACTCGTTAGATAATATAAATAAAAGTATATAATTCTGAATAAGCAATTCGAATGTTTCCATTTCAGGGTGTTGGACCAACCTCCCAAAGAGCAGGTAACCCATTTATAAATCTCTAATTAGCTTTCAATCCTTATTTTATTATTATTATTCAATTATCCCAATACTTAATTAATTAATAATTTTAAACGCCAGGTATCATTGCTGCTGTCGAACTTCCTGTTTATGATGGATTCAAGAAATATTTCGTTGACTCGGGAATCATGGATGACTCGATTCCAAATCATATTGTGTAAATTGGCCTTTTAAAACAATCTAATAAATACCTCAAATCAACCCTAGAGAGTCAATAATTTACTAGAAAGAATTGTTATTTACTCAGGTCGAGTTTTGCTGCTAGTTTGGCTGCTGCCGTCGCTTCAACTCCTGTCGACGTCATAAGAGTAATTGATTAACCAACGATGACCAACAATATTGATTTATAGTGTTACGTTCAAAAGATATGCATGTACAATGCATCTACCGAGTCACTAAAAAATTTATTAATTAAACTTAATTTAAAAATGTCAGACGAGGCTGATGAGCCAGAAACAACATTCGAATCTCCTATCTAGCTCAATAGAAACTGTTGGAGAATCCGTAGGAAAAGTTTACTTGAACAGGTAATTCCATTTCATAGCTTCTGTGCGAGTCTGTACAATTTATTAAGTTTATATTAGACCTTTTAAATAAACATTATATTGGATATTCTTTTGTACTATTTGATTTCAGCTGGGACTGTTTAGTTACAACTCTGAGGCACGAAGGATTTCGAGCTCTTTACAAAGGATTTGTTCCAGCTTGGTTGAGAATGGGCCCTTGGAACCTCATATTCTTCACGTCGTACGAGCAGCTTCTTCGGATTTAAATCCCTTCTAAACTACACGGAATATCAATTAGTATTAAATGTCAATTCGTCGCAAGTCGCAACTACATACAGAGAGTATTGAACGACATAAATATGCGAAAGACTTCCCTTTAATTTCAAGTTTTACGTATTTGATAATCTTAAATGTTATATTGACTCCGAATTAATTATCATGAATTATGATGAACAACAAAGAAAATATAGAAAGGCAACTTATGAATTTTAGCCTTAATGATGAATGTAGAAAAAGAAAAAAATGAGTTACTGAATAAAAAACAAAAACTTTTTATTTTCTCTTCTCGTTCAATCTACTTCATAAATTTAGTTTTGTTATTTTCGTTTTTCTCAACTGGCCTTCAAACTTTCAAACAGTAAATTGTAAGTAAGTGGTATAGAAAATTCATTTTTCCATAATTTAGTAATTTGTCAACCCATACAATTTACATAGAGTAGAAATATGAAATGCACATTCGGAGAAAATTTTTTACCATTCACATTTAACATTTTTTGCAATTATCTAATATTAATTAAGTAAAGTCACTCTTTTTATCTTTGAATTATCCAAAACTATCATTACAAGTTTGTACAATTTAATTATATATATATATATATACTCCCTCTGTAATTTAATTTCTCGTCTCAATAATAAATTACACACAATACAAAATAATAACGTATTAATATAAATATAACAAACAATTATACTCAAATCACACATTTAATTTTTAATATAAAAAAACTCGTAAAATTGCCTTAAAATAATATTGCATTCGCTTCCCGATTTCCCATTCACATATTATTGCAATTTGCAATGACAAACATTGATATCAAAGTAAAAAAAAACACTAATCCAAAATGCGAAAGAAATCAAAACAATTAATATATAATTTATCAAAATAACACAAAATTTTAAAAAACTGAATATAAAAAAGCTACAAATTAATAGGATCAAGAATATTTACACACCAAACATGATCTGACCTGACCCGCCCTGAGAAAGAATTCACAAAGTTTCCCTCTGTCTCTCCGCATCAAAGAAGATTTGATTTCTCTGTGGGAATTCAGGTCTTCTTTGTCCTTCCTCTTCCTGAAACCCCGTTTGTCCCAAAAGATGTTGAAAGAGCGAAGCTCCGCTCATCGTCCCTGACTTCCTCTCATGGGTCGGTTGGGTTTCGAAGTTGTTGGCAAAGCTGCTCCGCTTCCTCGCCACGTCCCACTCAGGCTCAAAATTATTAAACAACGGGGACACAAACAAGTTGTTTTTCTTCGCGTTCCATCCGTTCTCCTCGACTTGGCCGTTCTTCGTCCTCGTCTCCTCCTCTCCCTCTTTGGTTAGCCCTTCGGGGTCTTCAAAGGTTGAGGCGGTTGACCGCGTGGGCGGCAATGGTTGTTGGAAAGGAACGTCTTGGGGAAATTGAGGGAAATTGAATTGATTAAGAAGGAGGTCATTGCGGCCCTCTACTGTTGGTAAACTCCTTCGCGGTGAATCCAAAACTCCCAAGTCCAAGTCCAAAGATCCGGAGGAAGAATCGAAAAAGTCTGGTTGACTCATCAAGTGTTTCTCCTCTGGGGCTCTCTGCCCAGAGAAAAAATTTGGGAATCCAAACATGGAGATTTGCTCTAAACTCTTTAAATGATTGTCACCACTTCGTTTTGTCTCCACGATGGAAGTTGAGTCCGAATTTGAATTTCCTTCTCGAACTCCGCTGGGATTTCGGTCCGGGTTAAACGGCGAGGTTTGGGGGAAAGCCGAGGAAGAATTGGCCAATGCTGAGGAGGAAGAGGAACTCTCACCCTTTTTAATCGGAATCACCGAGATTTCATCCAAGAACGTTCGTTTCTCATCTCCAACTTCATTCCTTCGACCGTTGTCCCCAGAGGTTCGAAATGGGAAATGGTCTTGTGGCTGCTGATGTTGCTGTTGGGCCCTCAGCTCGTCGTTATTCCACAATGTAACATTTCCCCCCGAATTGCTCCGAAAATTCCTCACCTCCAAGTTATTCCGGCCAGTGTAGGTGAAGGGGATGCCGGAGTGATTTTTCGGGGCTTCAATGGACACTTGGTCGTCTTGACCCGTCGTGATGGAGATGAGTTGCGGCTCGGCCCCGGCTCTTCTTCCCCGATCCTGCGCCAACATCTGGCGAGGGTTCTTCAAGAGCGAATACACAAAGGAATGGAGTTGTTCTGGTGACAAGTCGCGAATCGGCCCGCCACTCGTCGGATATGTAAGAGGATTCGAGGACTTTCGGATGGCAATGATCCGTCCGTTGCTCAGTCTCAAGTATGAGCCCTTGGAGGACCGAATGACCCAAACTTTCTCACCGGCTCTTAAGTAAATGTCCGGCCCGCCGTTCGGATCCGCCAAAAACGAGTCTTTTTTAAGGACGAGGAACTGAACCGACACCCCCTTTTGTCTTAACATGAGAAGCTGCTGGTTGAATTTTTCCCGGTCGGTGATTTGGCGGTGCGGGCTATTATAGATAGTTCGGTACTTGTTCTCACTAAAACCACCGGGGAAACCATGAGGAGGGAGATGATTTGCACTGGGGTGCTGCGGGAAAGGAGATTTCATTTGAGAGTAAAAGGAGGAATTTAAATTGTTCACGTCTGCAGCCGACGGGCCGTGGCGAGAAGAAGGGAAATTCATTTGAGAATTCGCAATGGCCGAGTAGTCAAAGGGAGTAAACGTGGGCTGCGGAGTTGTCTGAGCCGACGAAGGGTCTTTGGAGTAGAAGGGAGCATAGGAAGGGCGATGGTAATTGTAGCCGGAATTTGACCCTCCGCTCATATTCTTCTTCTCAATCTCGTACAATTTCAGGGCTTGACGTTTCTCAGAGGCGGACAATTTCTTGTCTTTTCGATCAATCAAGAGAGATTCGTGTTCGAAGGGTTCCTAAAATCCACAATATTATTCATAAGCCAAATCATTTTTATTTATTTTATAGTGAATATAAAAGCAATTCATTAAAACAAACAATAAATAACAAACCAATACCAAAATTATGAGTGAACACTCAGCAATTATTGACTCACCTTTGTTAATTCTCCAGAGCAATCTGATATGACGTTTTTCAACACAGAGTCAGAAAAATTTTCAATGTTAAATGTTGGGCCTCCTTGGATCGGAATTTCATCTTCCAAGAGAAGAAACGAGGAAATGTCTTTAGAGCTCAAATGGGAATCCGGATTCATTTCGTCAACCACACGATCTGCCATTCCTCTCTTGTTAATTTGCCGGTCGTAAATTCTTTTCTCAAGCGTCGAGTCAGTGACAAATCGGTAGATTTGACATTGCTTTCTTTGCCCATATCTTTATAAAAGAAGAATTAAATTAAATAACCTAGGTCAAGATTCCAACATTTCAAACTCAAAATATGAATCAATCCAATTATGCAAATCCTTATCTTAATTAATTTAATAATTAAAATTAGTAATTAAGAATAATAAATTAATTCACCTGTAAACTCTACAAACTGCCTGAGTGTCATGGCATGGATTCCATGAAGCGTCAAAGACAATGACTCGATTAGCTCCAATGAGATTAATCCCCAAACTCCCAGCTCTCGTCGAGACCAAAAAGAGGATCACGCCTAGCTTGTCATTGAACTCTCCAATTAAGCGTTCTCGCTCCAAGCCCGACGTCGACCCGTCGAGCCTGAAATATTCATTTCCCCTCCCCCAGCCCAATTTCTTCCCAAGGAACAACTCAATGAGGTCCAGGGTCATGAGGCTCTGGCTAAAAACCAAGACTTTGTCCCCCACTTCAATGCACTCTTGAACGATCTTGAGGAGCAGAATGAACTTCACGCCGTTTTCCAACTTCCCCGCTTCGTATTTCTCAGCTGCGAAGACGGGCGATGCCCAAAGCAAGTTCATAACCGACGCCTCCGACCTGCTCGTGACCCGCTGTTGAATGGCCTTTTTCGGAGCTCCTGACACTTCGTCCAAGTCCAAGTCTTCTAAGAGCGGCGTCTCCACGTTGAGGATCCCTTTGGAATTCTCCATGTCTTCCACTCGCTTCACGACCTTGTAAAGGGCATCCGGATGATTCCAAATCTTACAACAAACTGCAAAGGCCTTTATGGGATTTGCACCAGATTGTCCAACAGTCTCAATTGTATGTCTGTTCAAAATATTTTAAAAAATTATATATAAAAAACTAAATTACATTGTTAATTTCATTCAAGTATTCTCTTTTTAGTGCTATATAATGAATTTAAAAATGTAAAATTCAAAAATACTAAATTATTTAGTAAATTGAATTAGAATTTATTTGATCAATTACCTGAGATGATGAATGAAGGCTTTGTAGAGTTGATTTTGAATATGGCTCATTTTGAGTAAAAAGACCCATTCTTGCTTGGGCGGGAGAGCTGCCTGAAGAACCAAGTGAGATCTCCGCTGGACGAATCCTTCCAACAAGGTGTGAAGCACATGAGACCGATATCTCATCACGTTCCGGTCATTAAACGTTGAGTCCACACACTGTCCATTCATAATCGGCCTCTCGAACATGTTCGAGAAATCCACTTTGCTCCCCAAGTAGTTGGGCCGAACAAAGTCCACCATGCACCAATACTCCATGAGATTATTCTGGAGAGGATAGCCCGTCAACACCACTCGCCGCCTCGTCCGGATGGCTTTGAGTGCCTGGGAAATACCCGCACCTGAATTCTTTATCCGATGACCTTCGTCACAAATGACCAAGTCAGGCCCAGGGCGCACCACGGCCTCGTAAATTCGCTCCAAACTCTCAGCCTCGTCCAACATGGAGGACTCGAGAAAATTCCGCCCTCGTCGCCCTCCGCTCCTCTTCATCTTCTTCTGGGCCAACATCCGGTACATTTCGTAGCCGAGGAGCATCACGCCTCCGCCTTGGCTCCACTTTTGAATGATTCGTTCTCTGGCCGCGAGGGTCTTCACTGTCTCGTTGAGAACATACACGTTGAATTCGAGATCTTCGTCGTGTTTCTTCTCAGAAGTCGTGAGTTCCGCGAGGGGATGGCAAAGGTCGCCTGATTTCGTGGAGTCTTCGAAGGCTTCCCCTTCGACGTTCCCGTTCCTTCGTCCGGTCTCGGCTCCTCCTTGGTCAAGGTTCTTCTTCGGGAGCCAAAATTTAAATTCGTTTAACCAGTTTTGAATGGTGTTAATGGGGACGATGACCAAAATGGATTTCCCGCCGGTGTTCCGGAGAAAGATATCACTGAAGGCCACGGCCTATCATTGAAATTTTTTTTACATTTTCATTTTACTTAGCATTATTAGCGACAATATTAAAATATGAGAAAAACATTTAACCAGTCATTCATATAGTCCTTTTAAGAGAGACAAAATAGCTAATGATTTTGAAGGATAAAACTATAATTTAATTTAATTTAATTTATTATTTAGAAATGGCTTTTTCATTGTTCAATTGATACTAACCTGGAGAGTTTTCCCAAGTCCCATTGAATGTGCCAGAATGCAACCAAAGCCATGAGAATTTTTGTACCGTTCAAGAGACTCAATGACGTTGTCGTAAAGAAATCGAATTCCACCAATCTTAAATTCATTTAATTATTAAAACCGACTCAAACAGATTACAATTTACAGATTTACACTAGGCTATTATTAGATTATCACTAACAACTTGGAATTTTACAGGAATCCTTTTTTGTAATTTCTTAAGATTTATTTAAAATTTTCTTAAATTTACCTGATGGGGTTTGACCGCACTAGCAATTTTTGATGGTAAGAAAATATCTGGTTCTCCATCCGGATGTCCCACATTGACCAAAACGCGTCCGAATTCGTCTGGTATGTTATGAGCATCCTCGCTTTTCTCCACCTCATCCACATACTCACCAGGGGAGAGGAGAATGCAATCGTCGTCAGAATCCTCCTTGGTCTTCTCCTCTTCAGCCAATTGCTCTTCCTCTTCCTTCATTTCATCCTGCGTGAGAACTCCGCCCCCGCTGCTCTTCCACGTCACACCTCTCGTGCTCAACTCCGAGGCCAAAAAAGAACTCTTGCTATTCGTCAAAGGCTCAATCGGCCCAAAGTCCTCATAAGCCGTATTGAAGCTCCCGAACGACGACCCTGGGCTGAGCTGCGTTGACGGTTGGGACAAAAACTCTGTTCGTCCACTGAGCCTCTCGTAAAGCTCCGAAGATCTCTGTGTCGAGGAGGAGGAAGGGATCGGAATGATGTCGTCGTCAGAGTCAGAAGACAACGTGACCTGCTCGATCATCCCAGGCGGCAATTTTCGCTCAATCCTCACGCGGTCAATAGACGAGCCAGGGGATGCATTGACTGTCACACATTTCTCTGAGAGTCTCCTCATGATCTCTTCGTAATTCGGATGGGAGTTGTTGTAGTGGCCTTCGTAGTAGCGCGACTTGGCGACTTCTTCCTCTTGGCTCCGTTGGAATTCTTGGTGTTGGAGTTGCTGTTGTTGTTGCATGTAGAGCATTTGTTGTTGTTGCTTGGCCTTCATTCGCTCCAATCGCTCTGCTTCTTCGCGTTGAGCCGCTTTGGTCTCTTCTTCCAATTTGTCATCACCTTGAATTTCACGAATGTTTTTACGGAGATTCCCCTTCTTTTTCTTCCCACCCTTTTTCTTCGTTTTAACTCGGAGCATCTGCGAAGAAGTTTTGGGGTTTGAAGTTTCAATTTCTTCTTCCTCGTCTTCTTCGTCTCCTTCGATTTCCTCGTCGTTGTCTTCTTCGTCCTCGTCGTCCGAAGAAGAATTACTAACTAGGTCTTTAATTTTATCCATTAATTTTTCTTTATTTTCAATGACAGGTGGCAAAAGCTCGGGTTTTTCACTTATTTTCTCTGGATTTATGCTAAGGTCGCTATTCACATTCTCTGTATTCTCACTCAACTCGATTGCACTAAGAATCTCAGACCCGATGACTCCCTCGGGAGTTTCGAAGATTTCACCCTTTCGCTCTTTGCTTTTGCTCCTCTTCTTCTTTTTCTTCTTCTCTTTCTTGTGATGAGATTTTTTCTTTTTGAGTCGACTCGACGAGGACCCGTTGGTCCCTTGCGAAGATTGAGAAGGAAGAGTAGTGGAGCCATCACTAGTGTCAACACTTGACAAGAGCTCATCGACAGGTGGGAGGATTTCAAGGGTTTTCTTTTTTAATTTCAGGATTATCCCTGGCTTGTTCTTGAGCGGAAAAACCTCACTTTCACCTTCTTCGTCGTCAGTTGTGAGGATTTTGGCTCGTTTGGGTGAAGGCTCGTCGTCGTTCGCCATCTCTAAAATTAAAAGTTGTATGGTTTTTAATAAAAATTCTCTTATTATTTAAATATAAATTTATCATGTTTAAAGATTTAGAGGTATCATCCAATAAATATATAAACATTAATTTGTAAATATAAATACAATTTTATTAAACGATTTTTAAATATACAAAAGTTAAGAATTTACCATTATCTGTCAATTGGAATTGATTTTCAATTTTAGCTGAGAATTGGAGATTTAGTATCAGTTCATTGCCATTCTAAAATGAGAAATAAGAAATATTTTTTAAAGTTTTATATTTACATAAACATTAATACGACTTTATTCGTGTCACTGTCATTACATTAGGTATAATAGATATTATACGATATGTCAATTATTTAGCGAGTCTTGAAAAGAATTAAAAGGAATTAAAAAGGTTTTTTATACTTTTGAAATTAGAAATGAATTATTCAACATGTTTCTTCCTCGGCACGTTCACCAATGTACAAAATGCTTGGATGGATCAAATTTTGTTCTCAATAGTGTTGTGAGCTCTCTGTTAAATTATGATGGAATATAATGATTGGTCTGATAAATAATTGATTCACTAATTTTTCCTCTTCCTCTATATGATGAGCAATGAATCGATTTAATCGGTCTACGAGGAAAAGTCTCATCAACTATGTATATACTACGAACAACTCTCCCTCACATCCCGAATCTCATCTATAATTCACAACTCCTAGGCTCTACTCAAACATAATCAATATTTCAAACTCCCGTTTTTCCAACCCATTTGAAAAACGCTAGTCAAAAAAATTGTTATATATAAATTAATATCAAATATTTATTTTTTGCTAATAACTTTGAATTTGATCCTTAAGTCTATTTAACCTTCTTGGTTACATCATTAACTCGACGAGTCGTACAAATGAATGACGCATGTTCCATTGCTTTCTCATTACTCATAAAAAGAGTCGTCGTAACCTTCTGTCACTTGTTTTTTTACTCACTTCCCCTCGCATGTGAATAATGGAATGTTTAAGGATGCTCATCATAAGCATTTTAGAAATTCCTAGAAATTGGGTAAGAGATTTAGTTTAGTGAGAGATTACGAGTTATGACTCTTATGACTCAAGGATTATACTTACTGTTTAATATTTTGGGGGGGATTAGCTCAGAATTTATGCGGATTTACTTTACTTTACTATAGAATTTATACCGTTATCTACTCACCTTTTCAAGGATGGTTTGAGAGGATTCGTTGGGGTTGGCTTTATTGCTCTAATATTGACCTTTTCATGGGTCAAGTTGGCAAAGTTGAAACCGATGTGTTTTTCTTTAGAATCCAATTTGATCCCAATTAAAATCCGTAATCAGAAAGCTCGAGTAATTGATTTCTGGGAATTCGTTGGAATCCCGTCACTTCTGTTCATTTGATGCTTGACTGTGGGGTTGATTAAATAAATCATGTTTCAAGAATGATGAGCCACCAGAGTTCATAACATTCGACTTTCTAAATTGCCTAATTTCATTTTTGCAAAAATTAAATTTGAAGCACAAAATGATGATTTCACACTTCACTCACAAGAGCACTTCTCACATTTTATTGGATTCAACTCATGAAATTTGGGCGTGGAAATTGGGAGATTCCCTTCACTGAGATTCCGAGAGACTCTCAAATTACAGAGTCTAAAGATTTAGTTAATAATGTGAAGGGAATTAAATGAGTTTCAATAATTGAAGATGTTTTGAAGGGAGAAGTGGAATCAAATGAGGGCGGACTCAGTTTTTCTTTGTGGGAGATAAGAGCAAAGATGGAGCTTATCTCGGTCCACAGTTCCACACAATTTGCCTTCAAAACATTCATACACACACACAAACCCACGTTCATTCATAGAAAAGGAAAGAAAAATTAAAGGAACAAAGACATTTAAATAAGAGTTAAATTAAATACAAATTCATACTTAAAAACAATGCTACCTTATTTAGTTATTTGGAATGAACATTATGAAGGATAATGCATTTTACATAATAATTTCAAATTGAAACATTGAAGAAGAATAGGACATGATGAGAAGGCCAAACGTTTTATTAAAATCGATATTGTTTATTAAATTAATTTTAAATGACCTTAATGGTTTATTTTTTAGAAAGCATAAATCCTCTTAGGTCAGGTAAAGTTTCAATTTCCGTTGAGTTTAAAAGTAGGGTAAGGAAAAAAATTGTCCTCAACATTGGCACTTGTACAAGATTTCGGGAAATCGGAGCATTCCATTGTTTCTAATTCAAGAGTCAATTGAGTGAGCCAAAGCACATCTCAACACCCTTGACCTAAATGATGAAGTGAGAGTTTAAAAAAAACTTCTTAGCACATTTAATTTTAATCTACAAAGAGCAATTAAAATGGACAAATCGAAATCTCGAGGAAATTAAAAAGGGAGATGAGGAAGCAAAGTATCTCATTTCCCCTTTAGATTCATCAAGGTGATGGAAGGAGCGAGCGGCCGGGAGGTCAAATCTTACAATTTTTCAAACTCCGTTTAATCATCTTTCTCTCTGCTTGTGTTGTCATCATTTGGTCCTCAAAGAGCCGAGTCATTCCTTGACGAACATCGACGACTCCAACCATCCTCGTCAGACCCAGGTAAAAATTTCGTCATTTCTCCTCAATTATCCTTTTTACACCTTTTTAATGACAAGTTGATTGAAGTTCACTTTTAGAGTTTTTATATGAACAGTTTCATCAATTACCACCAGGATCTTTTACAGCTCAGCTTTCAATTGTCACTTTATTTTTGATTAAATTGTTCATATTGTTTAATTGTTCATTATAGGTAATTACTTTAAATTACTTATAACACGTTTCTGGAAACCATAAAACTTTGATCCTAATATTAAATTTTTATTAATTAGAAAATATATTAAAATTGTCAAACAGCTTTTTAGCAAAAAATAATTCCAAATATTTTTTCATTATTGAAATAGAGCGAAAATGAGCTTTGAGAATCATAGTTCTTCTGAGGGACTAATGGACATTGTCGAGGACGACCCGAGCTCGGATAACTTCGGGGCAGCCATGGACGTGGACATGGAAGTCAAAGATGAAAAGTTCCAAAAGGAACATCGATCCCTCAAACTCCTCCCGTACTACCCAGAACTACAAATTGAAACTGAAGAGTATTTAGACAAAATTCTCCAAAATTTAACAAAGGCAATTCTTGCTCAAGATTTCCAATTAGGATTCATCCTCTACTCAAAATCACTTAGATCGTACGTTTGAAACGTTTGACAAATGCTATTAATTACAATCTTATTTTACTGAAAATTAATTCCAATAACTAGTTTAATTAGTCAGTTAGTTAGATTTAAAATCACATTTTAATTTATAATTAAAACGCTAATTTCTATTCTTTTTGTATGTAAAATTCTGCTTTAACACGTTATAGATTCATTTACTTGTACGGGTTCAAATTTACCAAAGAGCAGCACATCAAGTTGATTAACTTGTACTACGACCTCGTCACGATGGATACTTGTCCTTTAAATCTCATTTCAGACGTAGCCGACATGCTCAACTGTCTTCTTGGGTAATGCATTATTCATTCAAACTTTTCATTTTAGGCTTATCATGCATAAATAGATATTAAACTACTGACAATAATTTAATCATTGAATAACTTTGTCCAAATTTTGAACTCTTCCAGTAAAGCAAAATTGATTGGGAGAGAAGACATTTCATTAAAATGGAGGCCTTTGTATGAGACATTGGACCGGTTCATTTATCATAGAAAATATACTCTCTCACTCGCCGTCTCACAGTAAATTACTTTATGAAAACTACTATTTCAAATTCTATTCAATTCAAACAAAATTTTATATTTTATGAAAAATTAATAAAAGTGTATCTAGTATTGTTATTTGTTTCATTTTTAGGAAAATAGAAAATTTACTGAAAGAGACTGTAAGGAGATCCAATTTGTAAGTCGTGTCTTTATTAATTTTTACATTTAACATTAAAGATATTCAATATGGTATTTATTAGATGCATTTGATTCAAAACTAGAGAATTTTTTCTTCTTTAGATATTTTGAAGATGGAACCTTTGAAGAAGTATTAGAGGAATTTCGACCAATGCTTTATCCAACAGAACCAAAGATGATTTTCGCTCTTGACATGTTTAAGCGATTTTTGCCTTTCTGCAACCCCAAGTGCGAAACCCAGATCCATGAATTGGTCAAAGAACTCCTTGCCTTCTGTGATGGATGGAATAATCATCCCGGTTGGGAGTGGGTATGAATCAAAATCAAACTTAATTTTTACTTATTATTATTACAAAGCTCAGAACCGATTTCTAAACTAAAAGATAAAATTGAAAGCCATTTAATAATTAAATATAATTTTAATCGTAGTCCATGTTCTCCTTCCTGGCTACTGCTGGCTGGAGCATGGTCGGTATAATTGATTGGGAACCTTACATTCCACTCATGTACGCCCGTCTCATTAAAAACCTCGAGCTCCCCGTTCATTTCAAAGGAGGGAAAAACGCTCCTGGAGACACTGGCGCAAAAGCATTTGAATTCGCTGGAGCAGCGCGATGGATCATTTCAACTCTCGTAATTTTGTTTACATTTCTTAAGCTCATTGCCCTTAATAATCATAAATATAATTATGATTCATATGATACATTCAATGTTTTTATATTATCGATGAACAATTTATTCTTATTCAATTAATCACTCAATAGGGGAACAATCCGAATTCAATGAAACAACTTCGTAATTTCCTCAAAACCCTTGAAACTTACTTTAATCCATCGAATCATGGGAAATGGACAATTCCGCTCTCCGCGCTTCTCAATGAGCTCGTTGATGCTTTTACACTTCGACTCAAAAGGTTTCTTAAAACAAATTTAGTGATCTAGTAAATCTAGTATTTAATTTAAAGCCAGTTCTTATGACTAAACCAATCATTTAATTTCAGAGAGCGTTATCTGAATTTGAAGCGAAGATGGTGGGTTCGCGTGCCACCTGAAAGAAAACTGACAGACGAGGAAATCAATGCTTTCGTTGAAATGACATCAGCGTAATTGAAATTTATTAATTACCAATTTTACCAATAATAAAACTAGTAGTCTAATTACAATTAATAATTAATAAGAAAAAATGAACTAATCTAATAAATAACAAATAAATTAAGAATTAATAATTAAAAATTAAACAAATGATTTGGAATTTTAAATAAAGGCGTAAATAAGGTAAATCAATGGTTTGTTTTAATTTAGGCTCGTGTTGGAATTTTATCTTGACATTCACCTCTGCAGTTTCATCCTCAAGAACTTGGCCACCATTCGGCCTAACCTCGTTGTGCCAGCCATTCTAGAGAAATACTCCACCATGGTGGAGACTCTGGTGGAGCCGCGGAAGTACATGATCACACTCCGTTGGGTCCTTGTGGTCACACACTCCATGCTGAGCAGTCGGAGGGAGGAGGAGAACTACGACGGGAGGAATTTGATCATTCCGTTCTTGTTCTCCCTTTTGCCAGCCGTGGATCCCAATGATATGAACAAGACTTTCTCTGCTTTGGCTTGTCTTCACATTCTTTTTAGCTCTTTCTCTGCCGTGGATTCCTCACATTTGGCTTCAAAATTTGAGGACGAAGTAATTATTTAAAATTAAGACTTTATTAGATTTTAAGCTCATATTTTAACAGTTACGTATGCCTTCAATGACTTATATAGTTGAACATTTTAGAACTATATAAGGATAAATTAAATTAATTAATTAAATTTTTTAATTATTTTGGATAAATATTTTCTAATTCTTATCTAAATATATTTTATAGTATGAACGAGAGTTATGTTTGAGCACGGCGAGCCTTGAAGATTTTCTCTTACAATTCCTGGATCGAATTTTCTCGCTTGTTGAGAACAGAACTTTGGAGAATACGAGAATGGCTGACAACCGGGCTGTGGTGCCTGGAGGGAATAATGAGGACGTTTCATTAGAAAAGCACACATGGGCGCTTTTCCTCCGAATTGCTGCTCATTCTTCAACGGCCATCTGCAAAGTTTTTATAATATTTAATTACTAAAGCAATTCAATAAAAGAGTAGATTTGAGTAGGTAAATTAATTTCTAGTCTTCTTTAATTCATACCTCTTCATTTTAAGGTTCTGTCTTCCAAAATTGTGTCGTTTGCGCTGAACACGAGTTTAGAAACGGACGTTTCTGGTAGATTATTCGCTTCAGTTTTTCAAGCCTTCGTCATTGTAAGTCAATTTATGATATAAATTAAATAATTCTTCGCTTTATTTTTTAATCATGATTAAGGAACATTAATTTTAAATTTTGTATTCTAGGCAAGACCAGAGATGATTCTTCCAACGGTTCTTCCAGCTCTCTGTTCTAGGATTGAATCTGAGATTACTGATGATGTTTTGAACGATGAGGAACTTGACAAAGCACTCATGTTCAACCTTCAACTTCTCTCTTATGTAAGTAATCATTCTTATATGATTAATTATTACTCGATTATCATTAATTATCATTAATTTCTAGTTTTTAAACCATTTTGCTTATTTGACGTTTATTAGGTCGTTGAGACGAACGGGGTTGAGCTTCTTAAATTTCGCTATTGCCTTGAACCCTGCATTTTCAAGATATTGAAGTTGAATGGGAAGAAAGGATATTCCTTTGGGTCGAACATCCTAAGACATCTTCTTAGGAGCTTAGTTTACATTTACCCAACAGAATCCCGATTTACGGAAGCCAACCTTGATTCCCCGGATTACGTCTCTTTCAACGTAAAATCTCATTTCTTATGATTTACTTCTCATTTCTTATTCTATGTTCTTGTGAATGAAATACAATTGCAAGTTCATTTAGATTATAATTTTGTAATAATTTTTTTAAATTTAGGATTGGGGAAAATATTGGAGCGAGAAGAACGTGGATTGTCATTGGCATGTCCCAAATGACGAAGAGTTGATTTGGGCCAAAGCCATTTTTGCCTCGGTTTACAATCTCTTTGTTCCCAAGTTGGAGAACATTGGAAGCTTAGAAGAGGGAAACGAAGAATTGAATAAAATTCTATTGAAGTCAATGCAAGTTCTCATTTCCTTGTACGACGGAATTTCAACTCTACTTCAATTTTGGGACAATACGCCAATTTACACGTATAATTAATTAATTTTAATAAACTTTTTTTTCTTACCTGAATAAAATCGCATGAACGGGTGTAATGCAACTATTTTAAAAATGAACAAAATTAGTTCATTTTTAAAATAATAATTTATCATAAACGGATATAACAATTTTTTGTTAATTTAATTAGGAATCAAACTACTGTGGATTTGTCGTGTGACCCTTTTAGTTTTGGGTATGGGCCAAATGCCGAGATTGTCGTTCCTGGCACGACGCATGGGAACGTCATGAAGAAATACTTTGACATTTACTGTGAAATTAAACGTTATTTAGAAAGTCATAAAAGTGATGACACGGAAGCCTTTGTTGCGCTCATTAAGGTTTTCAATTCATTCATTGTCTTTTTAAGTATAATTTATATTAAAAATATCAATATTAAAAAAATAATTAGGTAATTATTAAAGTTTAAAAAAATTATCAGGGATTTGATTCACTCGTTTTTCCTTCGATCGATTCTGAAAAGTTGGCCATTCTTTGGACACAAGGGAATTCCAATGGGAATCGAATGGACAATACGTTAGACCCAAAAAAGAAAAACACGCGAGGATCTCTCATCTACAAGGCATTTAATCTCCATTTGAAACGTGTGAGGTAATTTGGGCTAATTTATTCTTAGTTTTTATTCATTAGTGTAAGAAAGCTTTGATTGTTTCAGTTTTAATTAATTTAATTTAATTTGAGTTTTAAATTCCTTTTGAAACGTGTAGAAGTTCAACGTGTACAAGTTGGACCGCGAGCCACATTTGTTTAATGAGCAAACTGTTTGAGCTCTGCGTCAATCGCTATGCCAAGGTTCGGTGTGCAGCCCAAGCGAGGTTTTGTAGGATTGTTGAGAGTTTTGGTGGGTTGATCGCCCGGAACATTTCCCATCTCTTCATTGCCAAACTTCAAAATGGAGTCAATCATCACGAATACAAGGTTCGTTCATTTCATATTTTATTTAAATTGTTTTATTTCGTGATAAAAATTTAGTTTTGTAGATTCAGCAAAATTAAATGGAAAGGCCTGGCATTTTTTATTGGAAGAATTGGCATTTGTGTAATATTATTTTGCAATTTTTAGGGAACTCTGTATACGATGATGGGGTCAAAGAACACAATGCCATTTTTACATAATAGTTGGACTGAAATTCGTAAATTGTGGGTTGGGTTGATCCAAAGTCCGTTTTCAGAGAAAGACTCTGTGATCAAATGCATGGACAAGATCAGAAGTCTCATTTCTCAAAACTTCATTTATTCGCCACTCAGCACGATCGCTCCGGTAAAGACAAACGTTCACAATTAAATCTTAAATTAAGTTGTTTGGCTTAAACCGTATCAATCTACTAGTAATGTAATTGAAATAATCAATGATTTTTAATCAATTCTTCTTTGAGTGAATGAATGAATTTGATTTATTGTCCGATATAATTGGCATCACGCCTTTACAGACATTAATCAATTTTCTTTATTAGCCTCATGTTTTGGAGTCGTCAAAGACGCTCGTGAGCAAAGAAGTTCTTGATTCCTTTGAACATAAAACAAGTCCATGGGAAGAAAACGAGGAAGTTTTCACAGCGTTGATTTCTGACCTTCTTGCCGTTGGAACGAATCCTAAAAGGTTTGGAATTCGGTTTATTACTTATTAACAAATTAATAAATAATTAAACAAATAATTAAAATAAAGATTAATATTTTAGAGGTATGAAATGTAAATTAAATTATTTTAAATTTTTTCTTTAGTCATTGGCGTAAACATTTAATGTGTGCTCACATGCTTGGAGTTCTCATCATCAAAGACATTCCGCTGCCGAAGCCGCTGATTCAATTCTTCTTTGAAGCTCTCGTCTCCCCCGTTATTGAAATTCGCCTCGTATGTTCAAGCCTATTATTTCATCTTCCAATTATTTAAAATTATTAAGATCTTTACATAGGAAGAGGTAATGAACTGTAGATCATTAATTTTGTATTTATTTAATAATATTTTTTTAAATGTTTCAGTCAGCCTTGAACACTGTAGCTTGGATTCTTTCCTTTGGAAAGCGCATTTATACTCCAATCACGATTAACACACAGACTGGAATTGTCTTTAAACCTGTAATTTTTAAAATTATTAATTTATTTTTGTTAAATTCATTAAAATTTTGTCAATTAAAATATATTTATGAAAAATTAATATATAATAAAAGCACAAATATGAGAAAAAAATTCAACTTGATAAATTGCAATAAGTTATTTTTTAAATTTGATTTTTGTTATATGACAGAACGAGAATATTAAGAGCGTTCTCCAGTATAAGAGAAAAGAAAAAGATCCCGGCTACGAGTTGTTTGATGAAAACAATACACCGCTTGACATCCCACTGTTCGTCCACAAGACCTACCTCGGCTATTCCGCACTTCCCCGTTTATACAAATTGAAAGTCGCTCCGACCTCCTTCAAAGACTCCACTGATCAACCGGAGACCCAAAAAAGGATTTTAGAAGTCACTGATGAATATTTAAATAATCCAACCTTCCTCTCTTCGCTTCTCTCCATGTGGAGTCTCGAGGAGAAGAGAAAAGGTAAAAAAAAGAAAGCACTTTCAATCTATGATCTATACATTCTTTATTTTACATACTTAAGTTTACACTGGTTAAACCAACCAACCTGTTAAACAGGTTTAACTTTAAGAAGATATTTAAAAAATAAAATATTAATTTAAATAATATAATCTAAAAATTATGTTTAATTTGAATTATAATTAACTTTTGAATTTTAGTTAATTTTAAAAATATTTAATTTTATTCAGGGATGTCAACTAAGCGAAGTGCTATAATGAAGTTCATGACGAGGAACAATGGCCCTGACGCCCTCACTCAACTCCTTTCCCTTCTTCCTGAAATGGTCAAAGAGAAAGATCAATGGAAGCAGCGATGTCTTTCTGACATCTTTTCTGGAATTCTCCTCGGGATGAAATTATGGGATGACGAGAGAATCGACGTCTTTTGGCCAACCATCAAACCCATCATCAACGAGTGCATTGAGAATGTGACTCAAGAGACGATTGCCGTTTGGAATTGGGCAATTACTTTTCCTACTGTAATTTACAAATTTTATAAATAATAATTAAATAAAAAGTTTCTAATTCTAAATATTTTTGATTATTTATTTTTATTTCCACTTTTTTGAATAGTTTGACTTCTTTACTTTTATGTTTGATAATTTGAACTTATGAATTTTTTTTACACTAATTGATGAATTTTGTTTGTTTATCAAAGGCAAATCGAGATCCGAAGAAGATGAAGTTCTTTATTGAATTTCTTAAAGAAAGATTTCTCAAGAGTCTCTTCACTGTTGAGTCAACTTCTGTCGAGGCAGTGAAGTGAGAATTTAGATAACATTTGCAAATATTTTAATTTTAAAATGAACTTGATCATTTTTGATTGATGTTATTTGCAGAGACATGACACATTTTAACAATGTGGCATCGAATATTCAATGGCGTGGAGGGGAGCTCTATGCTGACATTCTTAACACCATTAAGACTTACTTTTTCAACACTCCGGTACCTTATGTCAACGTGCGAGTTCAACTTGGAAGGTCAAATGACTTTTATTTCTTAGCGAGAAATTCAAATGGAAAAACTATTTCATATTTTCTAATTTCTTTTCATTTACTAGTAAATACGATTTATTTTAAATCGTAATAATTTAAATATAAATACGTTAATGAATAAATTGCTTGGAAATTCTAGGTTGATGGGCGACGTATTTGAATGGGATTCTGAGTCAGCGTCTTTGATTGGCTGTGAATTTTCCCCCAAGCTGAACCCATTTCTAAGTCAAATCTTTGAAATGCTGAGGGACATCACAACCGAGGCTGATAAATATTTGCCGAATGAAGGAGACGCGGAGTCCCCACAAAATGCTCAAATTAGAGTTTTGCTTCTCAAGTTCAAAACAGGTTTGTTAAATTCAAAGTATTAAAAATAATTTATTTATCAAACTAAGTATTAGATTTTGAATAAATCACTCATTGTGAGAATAATCATTAAACGCCTACCTCTTTCTAAATTGTGATCGGACTTTATAAACTAAGGGTGAACAATTTTATTTAATTAATCTTTAAAAATGTTGTTACAAATTGTTTGAATAGTGTTAGAGTGGATTCTGAGCGTGTGTTGGGATTTTGAGACGACGGTTCCTTCAAGACTTTACGAGTTCATTCCATTACTCTGCCATTTTGAAAATTATGAGCCTGATCCTGAGATTGCTCAACTAGCTGCCTATGCTCTCTCGGGCCTCGCCAGAACGCTCATCCAGCCAAGAAAACTCGACTATCTTTTGAACATCCTCGAACGGGTATCACATTAAAATGAACATTTTTATTTTACGTTTTTACATTTACATTTTAGTTAAATTACTTTACATTTTAAAAAAAGTAATTTTCAATTGAGGAATTGTTATGTAATTATTCCAAAGAGTGAAAAATTAATTTTTATTGTTGATTTACTTAGGCTGTGAAAAGTGTGTCCTGGCGAGCGCGATTGTGCGTTCTTGAGTTTCTCAAAGTCTTTTGTCTGAACAATGGGAGTTTGTTGGGGAGCAAACGGGAGTGGAGCTCCGGAGTTCTCGCGCTCGTCCTCGTCCTTCTCAAAGACAGAAAATTGGAAGTTCGCGAGGCGGCATCGCAAATTCTTTGCGGATTCATTCATTGTCATCTCGTTGAAGAGCCAATGGAGCTTCTGGTTTGTTTATACTTTAATCAAATCTTTTTTGCATATAAATTCTAGAAAATTAATTAATCCATGAACATTGAATTTATTGATGTTATTAAATTCATTTTTTTGTTGAAAATTATTGGTTTATTTTCAAAGCTCTTGTTATTTCTTGTGTTATAGAAAAAGTTCAAGATGGAAGCTGCTGTGTGTGGGAAACGTCAACGTGCCATGGCCAAAGCCAAAATGCCATTGAAGCCCGAAGATGTTGATGCTGGACATTCGGCCGTTTTGGGTCTCTGTGCCTTCGTTGACACGCATCCTTATGATGTTCCGACTTTTCTCCCTGACGTTCTCGTTATCCTCACAACTCACTTACATGATGCACAACCAGTACCCGTACGTGTCAATAAATTTCAATTTCAATTAAATTTAAGTTAATTTCATTCCTTGAAATTAAATCTTAAATGGTCATGTTTTTAACAGGCGACTATTCGTAAGTGTTTGAGTAATTTCCGCCGGACTCATCACGACAACTGGACTTTTCATAAAAATAAATTCACCGAAGATGAGCTCGCAATCCTCACAGATATCTTCGTCTCTCCATGCTATTATGCTTAATGCTAGCTAATAGTCTTTACGTTTTTAACATGGTGCATTATTCAATATAAAATATAACTAGGCAAATTCTTGTTTTAATTCCCAATAGCCACCTTAATACCTTGTTTATCTGTGTTAATCAAAATATACGAAAAATTATAATGTGAATTTTTATAGGTCGTTGGAAATAAATTGAAAGTTTATTTTATTTCTTTGTTAACGCCCTTTTATTTTTTAAGTAACGTTAATAGTCTTTTTGTTGTGCCGAGTTCCATTTTCCAAAATGGAGAAAATTTCTTGTGACCTTCGTTTGCTCAGTAAATTAGATTTCGCTTCGGGCCTATAGTACCTACCTACCCAAATAATTCCTCTAATTTTATTAACTGTAATTAAAGCTATTAAGTGAACAAGTGGGAAAATGAATAAACATGGGTAATATCGTAATTGTAAATTAATTTTAACATAGGACATAACGTGTACAAATCCAATTTGTAAAAATCATACGAGATTTTAATTAATGATTAAATAAAAATTATACTATTTTTATTAATTCCTTTTTAAAATTCCCTTTCAAGGGTGCCGTCCTGTGTCACTCTTTTTTAATTATGATAATGTATTTAAATGAACTTAATACTTATAACATAACAGGGATTATATCAGGAAGAACCAAATATAATTTGACAGCCTAATTGAAATCATGTAATCTTTAGTTATGTGTTGAAAGTTGAAAGGTCTGATTGTAAGAAACCAAAAGTCATGATAAAAATGATTTGAGACTGTGATTGTGAAAAATTACTTAAAATAAAAATTAATTACTTCAATGCAAAATCTGGAATTCCCTCAATTTTTAATAAGAAAATGAATAAAAAGGGTTAATTTAGTAAGAAATCATCACTTTGTAATTTATTTCCGTAGAATTTTTAAAAGCGGTGTTGAGAGGACGAGAGAATTTAAAATTTAGGGAACTCAAAGGCGATGTTTGAGCTCGAGGACGTCGTCTTCCAGTGGCGGCGGGTCCTTCCCAACCACGTCATGGGCTCGAGTGTAAATCGGGTCATAGAGGCCGTCCACGACGCCTTCGTTAATATGCACGCTCGTCACGTCGGACCCAGGTATCTCGAACATGGGGTCGAGGAGTATGTTCTCCACAATTGCCCTCAGCCCGCGCGCCCCGGTCTTCCTCTCCAGGGCCAGTCGCGCAATGGCCCGGAGAGCCTCGGGCGTGAAGGTCAAGTCCACCGAGTCCATCGCGAGGAGCCTTTGGAACTGCGGGACCATGGCGTTCCGCGGCTCAGTCAAAATCCTCACGAGGAGATCCTCTGAAAGGGAGTGGAATGGGACGAGGACTGGGAATCTCCCCACGAACTCCGGGATCATCCCAAACTCGATCAAGTCCCTGGCTTCGGTCTGCTTCAGGAACCCGTCCATCTCGGCATTGTCTTCGGCGGCGGAGGAGGTGTTGGACGTGAGGTGGGCGATGCCCTCGGCCGTGGCGGCCCGGCGGCCGCCTGAAGAAGGAACGCCGAATCCAAGGTATTTTTCCTTCTTCCGCCGACTCACGATCCGGTCGAGGCCGTTGAAGGCCCCGGAGGCCACGAAGAGAATATTGGTGGTGTCCACTTGGACGCTTTCGCCTCGGAGCTTCCTTGGGGCATTGCGCTCTGGTACGTTTACGACGGTTCCTTCCAGCATCTTCAACATTCCTTGTTGCACACCTTCGCCTCCAACGTCCCGCAGTTGGTGGATTCCAGGAACTGCACCGATTTTGTCAACCTTGAATTTAAAATGATAGAGCTATTCAATTCGGTTTCATTTATAGAATTTTGTTGATTGTTTGGAGATTTTTTAATAAAAACTAATGTTAGATATTTAATTGGCAGTTAATAATTTTTGTTTTAATGCTGTTTTAATTCCTATTTTAGATGAAGCTCTCACTGCAAAAAATTGTGAGTTCACCATTCACTTTATTTTCGACTTTCTGTCATTAGTTATTTTTATTTAATATTTTAGATTTAAAATTTTTGACAATTTTTATTAAATTTTTAATGATTAAAATAAAATTATATAAGATCGTAAGTTTGTCTTTGTAAGATAAAAATGTAAACCTCATCAAGGAAGACAATTCCAGTCTGGGCACGGTCCACGTTATAATTCGCATCTTGGAGTAATTTCGCAATGACGCTCTCAATGTCTTCGCCCACGTAGCCAGCCTGTGTGAGGGTCGTGCAGTCACAGATGGCAAAGGGGACGTCGAGGCACTGGGCGATGGTTTGGGCCAAGAGCGTCTTCCCGCTCCCAGTTGGTCCTAGAAGGAGAATATTACTCTTCTCCAACTTGGGTTCTCCCTTGTCCATGTTGTCCAGCGCCTCGGAGCCTCCAGTGTGTTGATGCACGGGTTGCTGATGGACCGAATGCGGGTGGGGAACGTGGCTGTGCGGCGGCGGCGGTCGTCGCCCTTCGTAGTACGTGTCGGAGTTGGCCCAAGACGGGCCCAAATGACTATGAGAGTGTTGGGACGGGAAAGCTCCGAGGGCATTTCCCCCGAGTCCACCCAAATGGAGCAAGTGGTGAGAGAAGGCGTTGGACAAGTCGGAGAATCCATCGCCCCTCGCATCTCCCTTCGCGCCCACGGCATTGATCGAGAGACGCTTGTAGTGATTGTACACAGCTACGCTTAAAACTTTCTTGGCCTGCTCTTGGCCCACGACGTGGCGATCCAGGAATTCGAAGATCTTCTTTGGAGGCGGCGGCGACTTCTTCCCCAACACACTCTCCCGACCGTGCTGAGGCGAAGGGGGAGAAAACCGCGGGTCTGGCGGAGGTTCGGAGGAGGAGGATTGCCTGGACTTCCCCGGCCCGCGCCCTTCGAACTCGGAGAGGACCACGAAGAAGTGATGACATTTGTCACATTTCACAAACCGAGTGGAGGACACAAAAGTTTCCACGTGAGTGCAGGGATCCCCGCATTTGGGGCAGCAAAGGCCGTCCCGACCGTCGCGGCCGGTTCCGCGAGGAGATGGGCGCTTTTGCGACTCAGGCGGCGGTTTCTCAGGTGGCGGTGACGAAGTCGAGCCCGGCGGAACACGGGCAAGGTAATTTTGCGAGGAGATTGAGAGTTCTTTCCCGCTTGATGACTGACGGAGTCGAGAATTATGACGAGAGGCGAGACAAACCCGGGCAGTTGAGCCGAGTACTCGCAAAGATGCCATGTCGGGATTCCAATTAAAGATGGCTCACACTGAAACAAATGTGAAGGGTAATTTCAAAACAATCTGGTTAACTCATCATCATTAAATTAGGATTAAAAATAAAGACTTGATTAAATTAAAAATTACTTTCCTACATTTCAATCAAGATTGTTAAATTAAAATTACTGACACTAATAAACTAATAATTAATTTTTGAATCTCGGCTTAAATTGATAGAACTTATAAAAAAGAATAGAGTCGTGCTTTACGCCATTACAGTTACAAGATGACTGAACCTTAATTGAGGTTAAAAGGAGAGGAAGTGAATGTACATTTTATAATCAAGAGAGTTTAGGCAGAGATGACCTTCCTTGAGTTTGAAGAGTCTCGTAAGTTAGAATGTGAAGTGTGATAAGAAGATGCTCATCCTACCACAGCGTGTCTCGCCATTTTCCTCGATATTTATTCAATTTAATATGTAATTAAATATTTAATTTCCTGCGTATTATCTCTCTCAAAGGTCAATGTAACTTTTCAATGTTTGTGTGTTGGGAGAAGAGCCGAGCGCGGGGATTAAACTCTCATGTTGTTTATTTCTCCTTCGTTTCTCCGAACTCCGAGATATCCGAATTGTCAAATTCGGTCTCAACTCCTCTCCTCCTCCTCCAACATAAATTGGAGTTAAGTAAATGACAATGAATGAACACTCAAGGTCAAAGCCACTTCCTCTCTCCTTTTTCAACCTCTCATACAGCTCAGGAAAATTCCATACTTTTCATAAATAAACCCATAAAAATGACTCAAATGAAAGATTACCTTTTTGTAATTTGTATAACTTTAAGTTTAAAAGTTCATAAAATATAGACACTGTTGAATATAGTATGTAAAATCTTGTAAAATGTTGTGTAAAATGGTTAAAATTCACAAATGATCGTCAGATTCTCGAATCTCACTGTTCCATAAAAGTTATTAAGAAGTCTTGCGTGGGGGGCTTGATGAGGTAATTAAGCTTCACCTGTCGGACTTCCCCTTTTACTTTCAGCTCTGAAGGACGATTCGGTTCGTTTGAGTCTCTGTGGGTCTGAAGGTAGGAACTGCAAGGCCCATCCATGTAGAACAATCGCGAGACATTCACTCACGGCGTGCACAGGCTCTTTGTTCCTTGAATGGTTCGGAGGGACGAACTTGGGTCTGTTGATATTATGATCATCATCGGAGCCAAAGGCCGAGAAGAGGAGGTGAGGAGAACAGGAATGGAGAAGTTCAATGGATGCGTTCGAGTCCAATGCCTCCTTCCTTTATTTATGAGGATGCGAATCTTGTTTCGCCAATACTCTTCACATAACCAGGATTAGGCTTAGGAAGCTCAATTTCGCATACCTATACAAAATGCTTTTATATAATGTATGCAGGCGAGGCTTCCTCATGCTTCAGAGGTCTTGGACCTTTAGAATCCACACACATTTGCGAATTTCATTGGTGCAAAAGCGAATGTTATGTAAAGTCTTCTATATATGTCTAGTCTACGCTTTTATGCATGTTAATATAAATGCCATCATTTGAATTTATGAATAAATGGAATAAATGACTGGTACTTTCTGTTCCAACAATTTACTCGCTAACAATCGTATATTAAACAAATATCAAAATGGATTTAGTTTTGATTTTAATCAACACCTAAATTAATACTTCTGAACAGTACTATCGATTTTAAACTAGTGATTTAATTTTAAATAAACTAATTGGTCAAATGATAAATCCAATAGTTAAAGAATGGCGTAGCAAGAATTAACTAACAATGTTAACTTGTAAAATGAAATGTTTTTATAATAAAAAGAATGCAAATTCATTGAGTTAATAAAAAAACTAAATAATGACAATTAATTCAAGAAATCAAAACGATCGGCATGAATAAAGGAAGTAAAGAAACGAATAGAATTCTCACTTCGCCCACTTATTCTTTTTAGCAAAGGCACTCAAGCAACCAATATCATCAATCTTCACATCAACTGGACCATCATTGCCCTGGTTGAACTGGAAAAAATGAATAAGATTAGATACTCCAAATAAATAGGAATTGTTATAATTAAATAAAATAAAACACAAATAGCAAATATTTATTAGATACCTCCACAAAGCAGTAATCGCACTCGTTTTCCTGAATGTATTCCAACAATTTTTCAGAGTCCGTAATTTCGCATCCACTAATCTCAGCATCAAAGCTCTGTGGAAAGAAATTTTTATTAGAATTGAAAAACTTAGAATTTTAAATGAGAAAGATTCAAAAACTTGCAAGTTTGGGCAATTTTCCAAGAAAAGGATTCATGTCATCGACGGGGATAATTTGATCCAATTTTACAAAGTCCGTGTTCCCAAAATCAATGAACTTGACTGAAACCTGAAATGTCAAAGTTTAAGAAAAATAAATAAGTGAATAAATAAATAAATAAGAATAAACGTCCAAGTTGAATGTTAAAAAAGGAATGAGAAGATTTGACCTTATTTTCCTCCGTTATCCCCTTGGCGTGGATCCGGTAGAACATGCCGTCAGAAGTCCAACGAGCCACATAAATAACGTCAAGTTCCAAATCCTCACGCTTCACCATCCCCGTTGGATTGTCAAGGATTTTCTTCACCCACACGTCCTTCATGAGATACTCCGAGATTTCATCAAGATAGTCCAAAGACTGGAACGTCACTTTGTTGTTTTCAATCCAAATCATCTTGAATTTCCCACTTGACTAAATAAATTAATTGTGCACTTAAAGACTAATCAGAACAGAGCCAATCAGAGCCGAGTCATGCAGAATTCAAATGATTCATTATGGATTCTTTTATGAGCAAATGTGTCTTCAAAATCTTACTTCCATGGATCGTGTGATATCCTTTTGAATTTTCTCAATGACGAGTTCCTCCAAGCAATCATAGTCATTCGACTCCCCTTTATTTTTGTGTATCATGAAATGATACATTGGCTCCTTCACGGAAGTCATTTGAGTCCCAGCAAACTTTGCCCCTCCAGAGATGGGAAAAGTCAAGCCAAGAGACTTAACAGCCTTCTTGACGATGTCACTTCCCTTGAAAATGTCCATTTGATACAACATGGTCTTGTAAGACTAAATGAAAAGCAGAACTATTATTCTCAAGATTCGTGTTGACACACATGAACTTGACAATTAATCATCATTTATTTAAGGATATTTTGAACAAGTCATATAAATGTTTCTCATATACCCAGTAAGGTTCGAGGTGACTGGCCGCGAGTGGGAAGATATTATCAATTGGCACTTCATAAACAATTCGCATGTCCATGTCGAGCATTCGAAAGAGCTTTTTCTCAATTTCAGATCTTTTAGTGGCTCGAAAGAAATGATCTGGATTGGCAGGATTTTTGCACATGTAGACAGTCTTATCGGTCACTTCTTTCACATGTTCAATCTTCCCATCGTTGATATTTAATGGATAGTAAAATTTGAAGGCATTGAGCTTAAATGCTCGCGTTATCTGGAAAAAAAGAAAGAATCAAGAATGATGATTTTCGTTTTTCTAAACATGGAAGCTAAGCCGAGATTTCATGATAGTGTTGAACGTTTAGAATTTATTAGCTTATATTACCTCACTGTGTTCGCTCGTTTGAGGATCCAAGTAAATGGCTCCATTGGAGTCAATGTCCACGATCCTCGTGTAAAAGTATCCTTTGGTAGGAAACAGCTTACTGTCGGGAAACTTAATATCGACTAAAATTCCAATGATCATTTTTGGTTAAACACATTTGACCAAGTTTTTCGTTCATTTCAATTTTAGAAGTAATTCAAAGGCATAACTTACCTGCAGGGGCCATATTTTCTTCGGACGTCTGCTGGAGTTCAAATATAATCCTTTGATTTTCTAATTCAATGTTTTGCTTCTGGATTTTCTCAGCAACTGCGGTTGGGAAATCTTTAATGATGGCCGAATTCTAAACCAAAAATCCCAAATGAATTTAGTCAGTAATTGTGATACAGACTATAGTGAAATACCAACGAGAAGGCCGCTGAGTT